>WBMW01004734.1:348004-424124 GCA_013396635.1 Penelope pileata | reverse complement strand
CCCCTCGGGGAGCGGAGCGGAACCGGGGAGAGGTGCGGCGGGGTCGGGGCTGAGCGCGGGGCTTAGCGGGCCGGGCAGAGCATCCGTCATCCATCCCTTTCCCTTCCTCTCTCCATCCATCCCCCATCCATCCCGTCGGAGCTGCTTGCAGCTCGGAGCTCTGCACGCCGCGATATTCCGACAGCCGCAGCCCGAGAGTCCGTGCGCTGCCGCATTCTCCTCGAGCCGCCTCCTCCGGGCCCCCCAGCCCCCGGGTAGGGCATGGGGCAGGGCAGCCCGTCCCAAAGGAGCGGGGCAGGGGGGAAGGGGCGCAGGCTTGCGCGGCATTTTCCGAAGCGCAGCGCATTTTCCACGGGCGAGCCGCGAAGCACTGGGGTGAGGTAGGTGTGTAAGTTCACTGCCTTTCCCCTCGTTTCGGTTAAAAACGAGCCCCGGCCGCGGCATTCGTTGCGGATAAGGGCTGGCAGCAACCGCTGCGGGGGGCGGGGTGGGCGCGGAGCTCGGTCCGGGATCGCTTCGAGGGCTCCCGGTGAGCAGCCCGGGTACAGCCGGGCAGACAGCGAAAGGCAAAAATCGAAAACTCAACGAAAACCGCGATTTTCGTTGCCTTTTCGTTTTTCGCCTCTCGCTGGCGGCCGCGGTAAATAAACGAGCGCATCGCCGCGACCCTTCCCCGGCTGCGGGGGGACCCTCCCCGCCTCCATCGGTGACGTTCCGCCGGGGGTCGGAGCCGGCCCGACCCGGCTTTCCTCACCTTCTCGGCTTCCCCGGGCCGGGCTGGCGAAGGGGGAGCGCTCCAAAAAAGCAGCGTCCCTGCCTGTGGGACCCCCGAGCTCCGACACGGCGATAACTTCAGTCCCGGCGCGGAGGCAGCGTCCCGGGATGGGTTTTGCTTTGCACTGGGGATGGGAGCGGACTGACTGCTGCTGGGAGACTGCTTTAAAAACATTCCTTTCTAGGAGTCGGCAGAATGCATTTTTTTGGCCCTAAAAGTGTGCAGTTAGTGAGGAAGGCAGGCAGTGATCGCTGCTCCGCTGAGGTTCGGCTCCTGTGCCACCAGCACGGGAGAGTCCCCGAGATAACCCACGAGTCGTGGAGACAACTCTTTTTTTTGCCCTTCTTTTTTTCCCCCCAGTTTCGTTTATTGTGTTTGATTCAGACCCATTTTGGGGTGCTGAGCTCGGTCAGGTGGGAGAAACGGGGCTGTGTGTCCCAGAGCCCCATCCCGGGCTGCGCTGCCGGGTACAGCAGGAGTTCTCCCAGTGCCCTACAAGTGTCAACGCCATTGCAGTGAATTAGAAAGTTTTGAGAGTGTTCTGAAATAAGCAAAAAAAAAAATAATAAACAACCGGAATAATTTCTCTCCGGTTTGTTGGGCAGAGCTGTCACCTGGGCTCTCTCTGGCTCTCTCAGTGATGTGTTTAGCAGAGCCCATGCGGCTCCGTGCCTCAGTTTCCCCACTTACAGTGTGTGCTTTGCAAAGTGTTTCTGCAGCGTGTGGGGAAAAGGGCTGAGCGAGAGCTCGGCAGCGGAGCGAAGGTGGGAGCTCTTCTTGGTGGAAAAGCAGAGCTGGGTCAGTGGAAAGCCAGCACAGGGCTCGGGTGTTCTCCGTGTTGCTGAGGGAGAGAAGGTAAAAGCCATTTGGAGAAATTGTGCAATGTGTCAGGAATACTGAGAAGTTCTCTTCACCCCAACCCAAAGTGAAAAACTGAAGTATCGGGTGCCGTTTGTGTAATGTGAAATTACAGGGGAAAAGCTTGACGCAGAAATGACGAAAAGTTTTATCTGGACTTTGAGGGAACTACATTACCATTGACTCATTGAGAAGGGGTTGGGGGAAAGCGTTTTTCCTATTATAAAGAAAAAAAAAGTCTGTGGGAATAGCTCAGACTGTAATATGTGTAGGGAGAACTGTCGGTATATTATGGGATTCTTTCCGTGGTGCTGCAAAACTGTCACACACCAAATTTAGTTCAAATTGTAGCTCAGAAAACCATCACTGAGAAGCTGCTAAAATTCATAGTGAGCATCCCTTCAGCTGGGAGCTGAGCTCCCCTTCATTGCAAAACCACCTGATAAGATACGGCCAGCGCTTGCTTTGTCAGCGGGGTTTTCATCTGCTCCAGCTGCGATGGAAATGCGGTCCCAGCTCAGCAGAGAGGGTCCCTGGGCTTCCCAGCAAAGGGACTCGGTGCCCTTTGGTGGTGGCAGAAGCCTGTCGGTGGGTTCTGAAAGCTCGTGGTCCTGAGCAGGGTTAATCCTCCACTCCCAGAGCTGTGGAGCTGGTAGCTTCTTTTAAAAATGTTTTTGCCATCTGCTTTTTACAATTTTTTTGGTTTGTTTGTTGGAGTCTGACTGTTGACGGCTCGTAAAATGGTGTGGAGAAAGCACGAGCAGCGCAAGAAAAATGGGTTCTGCTCGTATTTCTCTTGTGAGGAATGAATAAACCCCGCTTTGATCCAGTACGCGCTTGACTTCTGCATATTGGAGTTATTACTGCCCCTTCGCTTCCCCTGTGTGCAGAGGAGGTGGCAGCCTGGGGCTGTGCATCTCTCCCGGGCTGGCAGACCGGGTCGGGCCATCAGGGCTGGTTTGCAATTAGGGCCCCGGCACCGCTGCTTCTTCCCGGGCTGCAGCAACCCCAGCAGGGAGGAGGTGAGTTCCTTTGCTGGGATGGGTCAGGCAGAGCACTCAGGCTGGCTACAGCCCACTGGGAGCTTGAGGAAGGGTTTCCCAGGCAGCATATTGGCTGCTGGTGGATCTCCATGCCCCAGCGTTTTGCAGAGACCGGGTATAGAAATGGTCTCAAAAAAGGACGAGGCAAACTGGAGGAGGACAGGGGCTGGAGACGGCCGTTTGCTGCTGCAGCATCCGGCTCAGGAGGGATGAACCAAGGCAGAGATGGCTTCATTGCCACCCGGGCTCCCACCCGCTGCCTCAGTGTCCCATTGCCAGCTGTCGGAGGTGGGATCCCGAGCTGAAGGACCTTTCCTCTGCTCCCGCACGGCTGATGTTGGTGTGGCGAGTCGACTCTTTAACTGGAGCAAGTGCGGATGCTGCAGGAGGAGAGGAGGATTTGTGTAAATGTCAAATCGTTTCTCCTTTTGTGCTGATCTGTTGCCTGTGGTGTTGTGTTGCCGCCCTGCTCCGTCCAAAAAAAATAACCAAGAACTTCTTAAAAAGAGGTGGAAAAGCTCTGCCACCACTTTGAAATGGGAAGAGCAGTTTGCGGGCTGCGGAGGGCGAATGCGGGAGGAAGCAGCAGGACTGCGGGGTTTTCTTTGCAAACTTTTGCTTCATCTTGAAGCTCCGAGTGGCTCTTCTGTTGGTAAAACTCAGCCCTTATTCCCAGAAGTTGCTGTGGCTGCATCCCTGGGATGGATGAAGAATAGGAAGGAGGAAGGAGCCGCCTGTCTGCCCGCAGATTCCACACGGGAGCGAGGCAAACCCTTCACCCCATGGCACCGCATCCCTACAAGGTGCTGCCAGGAGCGAGTTTCCAGAACCCCATCTTCCCCTTCCATGATGTGGAAAATTTGGGGATCGGATCTTTATTGTTTTTGGGGCACTTGTTGTTCAGGCTGTCTGTGCAGAAAAAATATGACAGCTCTCAACTTCTTGCGGGACGGAGCTTTGTGCGTATCAGGGGTGCAGCATGCATTCTAGAGGCTTCTTGCAGGAAACCAAGCAGTAGAATAAAGGCTGAATAACAGACCAGGTAGCTAACACCTCCAAGCAGTAAAAATCTTAATTAACTTGTTTCAGGGCGTGTTGCTGGGGAGGATCAGTTTTAGTTTGGCTCTCGGGCTGGTTTGTGTGGGATCATTCAGTCAGGTATCTCACCCCGATGTTCTTCTTGCATCCCTGAATCCTATGACTTGAAATGGGAAACCCATTTATTTTTCACATAAATTTCTAGATCTCCTTGATGCTCACAAAAGATGGAAATGTGACGCTGTCACAAACCTGGAGTCTTTAAGAAAAATAAAAAGAAGCAGAGAATGAACAAAAATGGGCAACTCACTGTTTTTAACAGGGGGGGAAAAAAGGAGCCAGGTGAATTTGAAGGAGGGAGCGGAGGCAGTTTGCAAGTGCTGGCCACGCTGCCTTCCTTCTGATGGATGAAACCCGGCTTTTATTTGTCTGTGAATTTCACTTTTTTTGATCATAATCAGTTTTGCTTCCTGCTTCTCATGGTCTCCTAATTTGCTGATGGGCTTTGTGTTTTCAATCCGTCCACACAAAGCTTCCAGCTTCTTAATTCGAAAAAGATTTTGCTGAAAGTTTTTACTTTTTTATTTTATTTTTTTTAATTCCCCCTCCCCTAATGCAATGAAAACATTACCATGAAAATTAGATTTTGAAATCTCTCGTAAAACTTAAAGGTTTGGTCTAAACTCCTAGCGCGCTTTTAATGAACGTCAGCTTTCTGTCATCTGCTCCGAGTTTCCACTACTCGCCGCTCGATTTTCCATCTTTTTGATGATGTAGAAAGCAGTGATCGCATGGGAAAATATTATCTCAGGGTTAATTGGTGCCGTCCTTACTCACACGAGTCGTTGCATGCGATTCAATGGGCTGCTTATGCGTATGCCAGCTGATGAGTATTAGCGTTTAAAGGCTTGACCAGCAGCCTTGAGTCATGCACAAAAACTTTTTTTGAGGCCGGTGGAATATTTCGGCGGAGGCATGAAGCTGTTTTGCTGTCTGCATTCAGAGGCACGATCCTTTTGCCCTTCAGCATCCAAATATATGATGTTAGGAAGCCTGGAAAGAGAGAGCAGGAGCACGGGCAGGGGGTGAGCAGGGGGGGCTGGGAGGAGCTGGCGGGTGTTGAAGCTGAGTGCTCTGACAAGGCAGACACAGAATTACAGGGTCATAATTCCTTCAAGGCTCATCTTTTTTATTTTTTATTTTTATTTTTTTTTCCCCCCAGTGACTCAGTACGCTCCCATGGTTTTTGACATCACCAGAACGGCTTGATGGGATTATAGGTGTTTATTCCTGGTCGTGAGTTGTTTATGATATATTTAATCGTTTTTGAAACCCATATTAAGTAGCCCTGAGGGAGCTGCGCT
This sequence comes from Penelope pileata, assembly GCA_013396635.1. Classification (NCBI taxonomy): domain Eukaryota; kingdom Metazoa; phylum Chordata; class Aves; order Galliformes; family Cracidae; genus Penelope; species Penelope pileata. The sequence continues at coordinate 419,046 of WBMW01004734.1, read as the reverse complement.
CCTGCTGGGCCTCCGTTGCATAATGAAGTACATCACGAGTATTTACCAAGTGTCACAATATTCCAGACTCGGGCCTGTGTTTCTGGGGAGGATGAATCACTGCCTTTCTGGATCCCCACCCTGCAGCAGGCCTGGGCCGCGGGCTGCCAAGCGAGGATCCCCGCGGCCTGGCAGCAGGGCTGCTGTCCAGGGCCGTGCTCTGGCTTTGGTTGAACTGTCCTGGTGGCTTCAAGCTCAGGACACAAAGGTTTCAACCTGTGCTTGAGTGGCGGAGGACAGGTGCAGGTTTTTAGTTTTTTTCCTCTGCAAAAAGCCTGTTGTCTGGTTTCTGTGTGTGGGACGCAACGTCTGAGCCTGCTCCGGTGCAGAGCAGCCATCTCAGAGGGATGTGAGCTCCCCATAGGATGCAAGTGGGGCCTCCCCTGAGGGGAAGGAGCAGCATAAACTCAACCTCTTACTTGCTGTGGAGAAAAGCCCTTCTGAGCAACTCTGAGACTCTATCGGTTGAAGCCTGCATGTGCAGACACCGTTGCCACCAGCCCTGCGGCGCAGGCCTGTGGGGCTTTGTGCTTTGTCACCCTGTGTTGTGGCAGGGACGTCCAGCACCTCAGTTTTCTGGCCTTGCTCACGTTGGTCACTTGGTGTGTGACACATGCCTAACCTGCCCCGTTTCCCTTCCTGCACGCTTTCTGCCAGGCCCGGCTGTCCTGCACCACACAGCCATGGAAGGTGCCTGAGGTTGGGTGGGAGCTCGCTGCGAGTCTGCTGGGACCGAGGCAACGTCGTTCTGAGAGAAACATCCCTGGAACGAGAACGTCTGGAGGATGCTGGCTGGGCAGGGAGCGGAACAGCGGTGCCGGAGCTGAGCGTGGCCTCCTGCAGCAGGAAGGATGGGTCTGCGAAGGCCAGAGCTGGGAAGAGAGGCGTGAGGAGCAAGCCAGTGCTCATCTGCTTTGGCTTACGTAGCTTTCTGGGCTCCTCTCTCACTCCAGAGGCTAAGAGGTTACACCGGTGCTTAAAGCACTGTCCCAGACAGTCTGGATTCGCTGTGCCCCTACAAAGCGAGTGGCAGCCCAGGACCTCCTGGTGCCGCGTATTCCTGGAAGAGAAGGAGAGAGGAGAGGAGAGGGGAGCCAGCTGTGCTGTTAACAACTCTCTACATCCTATCGTGGCATCCAGTTCGTATTCCACTCAAATTTTTCTCGTTTTCTGGCTAGAGAAATTTTCCTACAGGAGAGAGTGCAGCCAGTCAGCAAGGCCGCTGGGCTGGGCGACGACCAAAGAGCTGCTCAGTATCTGGCCAGGGCCCTCTCCATGTCCTGGAGCAAAACCGAGAGCTGGAGTTCATCAGGAGCCTGGGGATTCTGAGCCCACCAGCAGGTGAATTCTCCAATGGCCTCCTTGACCAAAGTAAAAGCAAATTTATCCTTTGCCCTTTGTGGTCAGGGGCAAGATGAAGTTCCCAGCAGCGCTTGGAGAGGAAGAATGGCACATGGATCTGAGGGGAGCAGCCGCCCTGGGGCACTGGGAACACAGTGAGGAGCCCTGGGGTGATGGAGCAGGATGGTGGCTGTGGAAGGCAGCGTCCGAGCAGCTCCCAGCCCTGTCCTGTAGCTAGGGTAGATGCTGGGCCAGGCATGGTCAAGGAGGTTTTTTAACCAACGGGGACATGTACTGATCTGAGCTTTGCTCTTGTTTCGTGTTTGAAGGCGAGTGAGCTGGGCTGAGCTGCAGCCATCGCAGCTGTGAAGACATGCTCAGCGCTTCTGGACGTTGTCCGCTTTTTGGAAGCATCACTAATACGACCCATATTTAGGGAAGAAAGTCACGGTCGCAGCTTTTGAAGAGCTGTCACTTCTCAGCATCGGCTCAGCAGCCAGGGCTCCGTGGGGATGGGTCAGACATGAGTGGGGAAAGATGCCTAAGCTGTGATGGTGAGAACAGAGCATTAATGCTCAGGGGCTGCCCTCAGGGTTGTGCTGTGGGCACCCAGCATCCAGGCTTCACTTGAGGTGGGTGACTCTCATGCTGGCAGTGCTGGAGAAAGCTGGTGGAATCTCACAGTCTCTTCCCCAGGCGTGCTTGCTCCCATTCGGCACTGGCAAGTCCCTCTCTACACCCAGTAGTGCAGCCTGGCCACTCTGAAGTGACTGAGGATGGCAGAGGAAATGTGTCAGATTTTGAAGTGAGAGAGGGAAAAAAAGCTTTCAGGACAGGGCTGGAGGTGAGCTCTGCGTCCTGCTTCATTTGCTGTGAGCACTGATGGCGGTCTGCATTCTGGGGACCGGGAATGGGAATCTGAGGTGGTGGTGGTGGAAGCACAGATCTGGGTTTTGTGGACACAAAAAAGATACCTCTCTATGGAGAGTGTTTGTCTGCTCCATGTCCTCCTCAAGCTGCATGAGGCTACTGCGTGAGGGTTTGTAGGGAACAGCTCTTGTGCTGGTGCTAGACTTGCACTGAAATCTAAACTGAAACTGTTTTGCGTGTTTCCTCCTCCCCAGTGTCAGAAGAGATGGCCCAGTCTTTTATTGCCCCAAAATGCCTTAGTGCGGTCTGGAAGACTTTTTCCTGTATACTTGCTGCAATAACTTGGCCGAGTTCACCCTGCTGTGCCTCAGTTTCCCTACCCTATAACTGGGTCATGATCCTAATGCCTTAATAAGGGGCTTTGAAATCTCCAGGATGACTGGTATATGAGAGGCTGGCTTTAACAGTGATTTGGGAATATTCTCCTCCTTCTGCACCCCACCTTCCCCCAACTGTTATTTCATTTGCCTCCATCTCTGCAGTTGACCCCCGTTTTTTTGTTAATTAACTGATTAGCATTAAGGAGATCCCCTTCCATGAACCAGAGCAACTTCCAGCAAGTTCCTTTCTGCAGGGAACCCACCTTATGCCCAGGTCTGTCTGAGCCCACCCCACTCCTCAGACTCTGATCTGCTGGGCACCTTGAGAGGGTTGGGCTCTCCACGAGCCCAAAGGATGCAAAGAGCAGCTGGCGTTGGGGCATCCGGTGTCCGACAGAAATTCCCAGTGGCTGCTTGGGATGATCGTGCTCTTTTTCTTGGCTATTGCTTCGTCTTGAAGGTTTGGCCAAAAAGATCTTTGCTTATGGTTTGTTTCATTTGGACAACTGCTGATGTGTCTCATGGAAACTAGGGGAATTGCTTGGGAATAAGTGTTTGCTGTGCATTGCTTGCTCGTGATTTGTTTTTCGTTGTTTCTCCTTTAAACAAAGACAAAAAAAAAAAAAAAAGAAAACCAACAAAAACAACTAATCAGTGAAAAGAAACAATCACCTGTGATTTAGGAGAGGGATCTCTCACTGTAAATAATAAATTAGTGTCAGGAGACCAGGCAGACAGAATGGTTGATGAATATCCTGCGGGCTGAAAGTTGTTTATCAAGCCTGTTTGAAGACTTATGACTAACAAGCTCATTTACAGAGCTTGGAGCCTGTTCACGAACAGTTCTCCAGCTGGGAGGATGTGGGAATCATCAGAAATTGTATTCACAAGTTACTTGATCATTTAAAAAAATGATCAAACAAACAAAGACTGGTTTTTGGAAGGGAACTGTAAATTCCTCTCCCCTCTCCCTGGGTTTTCTGAGGCATTCCCCTTAGGAAAATGAGGGGCCTGGAGAAGAATGGAGAACCCCGCGTCGCTTGCTAATGGCCTGCTCGGCGCTCACCCTTCCTCTGCTTGGCACAGAGCGTACGTTGTCCTACACGAGGCGAGGTCTGGAGGTCTGGTTGTGGTGCCCAGCGAGATGGATTGATCCCGTCCACACCAGTGGCTCCCAGCCAGGGATTTGCACTCACCTCAGAGGAAAGCTATCATTCTCATTTCTCTGCTGGGCTTTTACAGACCAGCTGTCTGCTCCAAGCTATGGCCCAAGCCTTTCTGCATGGTGCCCTGTAAGAAGGGCAGTGAGGGAGCTGTCAACTTGCTGCCTGTGGAAGGGGGGATGAATTTGGCATAAAGAGCGCTGTGGCTTTGTGCCCGTTGCAAATCTGCTCACCTGGCCTTGGACCAACTCTCCAGCTCAACCCTTACGAGGAGAGGCAGATGTTTTTCACCCCCGGTATCTCCTGTAGTTCTGCTTCATTTGTGGGGTGTCCTCTTGTCCTTGGCTCCAGGTGGGCTCCAGTTGTGCATGCTGAGCGTTGAAGACACGAACCGAGTGAAAAGTCCAGAGAAGGAAAGCAGTAAGGAGAGCTGCAGAACCCCCAGTCTGTGAGGAAAGAGGTGCTCGAGGGCAAGAGGTGACAGGAGAGCAGCCTTCAAATGCATTCAGGGCAGGTAAAGACTGATCCCCAGGCGCATGTACTTCTGTTGCAGTAAGGGAGGTCTAAGTGCGGTGGTAGGGAAATCCTCCCAGACCCAGTCAGTGTCGGGAAACCCTGGGAGAGGTGGTGGGAGGGTGCTGCAGAGACCCCAAGCGAAGATCTAATGAAGACAAACATCTGAAGGAGTGAATAGCATGGAGCTGATCCTGCCTTCTGCAAGCCTGAAGGGTCTCTTGGATGTCCCTGCCCCAAGCTACAGTGATTCTAGGACTTCAGTGGGCAACCACCTGTGTGCTCAGCCCGGTGCTCTGTCTGTCCTGGCCAGCACAGGACACCATTCAGCAGGTCAGGGTGTTCCTTGCAGGGCTGGAGCCGTGGCTTCCCCACAGTGCTGGCCTCCCTGGGCTGCCTGTGGCCTCACTTCTCCTGCCAGGGGCTGCCTTGGAAGGGTTTCACTCTCCATTGGGTTTCCCCGGTACGCCCTGGGTTTGGTTGTGTGACATATCTCTGTCCCTCTCACGCCATGCGTTGCTGAGAGCCGTTCCAGACACTTGTGATGATGGATTTGAATCCCTGTTTCCGTGACTCTCTAGAAAGAGTTCTTTGTTTTCCTCTTTAATCCAACAGAGAAAGGTAGAACAAGAGCCAGTGGCTGGGAGCAAAAGCCAGGTGAGCATTCAAAAGTGATAGAAAACACTTTTTGGTTTTTTTTTTCTTTTTTTCCTGTGAGATGCAATGTAATCACTAGAAATAACTGGGAAGGAGAGCGTTGACTTCTCCAACTGTCAACGCCTGGAAGCCCTTCTGGAAGAGCTGCTTTTGTCAGATGTGAGCTATTGGTCTCGCGAGCGGGTAACTGGGTGAAACGCCGTGGCCGGGTCGTGGACCCCAGCAAGCCGAGCAGCCTGGCTCTGGCCGTGGGACGGAGGGATGTGCTGCAGCATTCCTGCGTGATTTGATGTCAGGGGTATTCCTGCCAGGAAATTGGATCACAGGACCAGATGGAGAATGCAGATCCACTCGGTGCAAATCTGTTTACAGGTTTGAAGCAAAACATAGTGAGAAACAAAAGAAAAGCTATGTCCTCATCTCTGATCATAACTCGGGCCCTTATGTGAACCAGCTGCCACGCTCATTTATGGGACAATCCGCATTTCAAAATCCCGCTGTTACAAATAGCCGAGATAGGAAAACCTCTGCAGAGCTACAAAGGGTGAACATCAGACATGGAAAGAGCCTGGCTTGATCTCATATTTTGGAGCCTCTTCTGACTTTATTGAGGCTCTGAAGAAAATAGACAGTTGCAGATTTCTGGTATTTCTGGCCGAGTTGGAGAATCTGTGAGCAACGTCTCTCATAATCGCAACACGATTGGCTTCGGATAGAATGAGGGAAACAGGGAGAGCTGCAAAGCTAATCAGTGGGATGGGGGTACCCAGCATCATCTCAGGACAGAGGGACTCCAAATTGGTGGGCTGCACTCACTGGGAAGGTCAGAGACGAGTGCGTGGGGCTGCCACCAAGGACAAGGAGTAGAAGGATTTACGTGGTGACAGCCAGAGCCATCCGTCGCTGCCCACTTCTCTCCATTTCGCATTTGCTCGTTGCCACCCAGGGAGGAGCTTGCCGAAACCAGGAATTGCCAAAGAGCTGCGGAGAGGCAGGTCTCTGGGCAGTGCTTGCAGCACAAAGCCCTCACTGCCACCCTCTGCCCTGCCATCCATCCGTCTGTCTGTCCATCCAGCCCGCAGGGACTGGAGCCATCCTTGCCCACTGAGCATTTCCCGGTGGCGATGCCCAGTGCTCGCGGCTGCGTGCTCGGAGACGCGCTGTCGGCCAGGGAGGATTCAGGCGCCGGGGTTTCCAAATGTGTTCCTAGAAGGGCCAGTAAGTAAACCCTGCTGAGAAATGATTTGGAAGATAGTTTGGAGGAATGACGCTTTGCTCGGGTATGATTGATAATGAGGAGAGGGAAAAGGTCAAAATAATCAAACTCCTCTTAAAATGTCACTGGACTGAGTTCAAAACTAAGTCCTGGGTGAGAAGAGTCAGAAGGTCTCTGAATTTGTCTCAGATTGGCTCTAGGCAGAATTCAGGCTTCTGGAAAAAATCCTGGCACCTCTTTGAGCACGCTAAAACTCTCTCGGCAGAGCCGTGGCCGCTGCAGTAGGGCATTCAGCATCCTGCACCGTGCGGGGCTACGTCCTGCAGGACTGGAGCAGCCCTGTCTGTGTTGCAGTGACCACCACCATCCTAGCCCGAGTTCTCTGGAAACAAGGCTGTATGCAGCACAGGGTGTGAGTAGTGTTGTGCTGAACTGGCCTTGATATGGCTGGATTTTGCTGTTAGTTCTGCTTTAGACTTTCTGTCTGCAAAGAGAAAACTTCAGTGCCCTGCATCTCTCCTAGGGGAGAATGCCCTGCCGACAGGAGCCCGTACCGCTGCTTGCTCTGAGAGCTGGGTGGGTGCTCAGCCTGTGAGGGACGGGAGATGTTGTCACTGGTAATTGCAGAAGCTGCTTGGGAGAAGTGCTGGACTTTGTTTTAATAATGTCAGCAGTCACGGCTGCCAAAGAGAAGGGCACCTTCATACCTGAACATGCAGCTAGGCGCTGCTCGGGTGAATTGCTTCTCCACTGAGAAATGCAGCTTCAGTTCAACTGCAGTGGGCAGGGTACCAAGTACGTCAGTGCTGGATGGAGAAGGGGGAAACTCCCCCAAATTAAAATGATTATGGAGCAAGCAGATACTTTGGGTAAATACTTTGATTCTATTTTTTATGTAAAAACAGTATCCTTGTTGGGATAGAATTTTTGAAACCTGAAGGAGGAAAGAAACCACTTGGTTTGACTTTTCTTTTTTCTTAACTTTGCTCAAGCTGGTGGCAGTCCTGTTTCAGGTCAGCTCCAAACTGCAAAGCAGAGAGCAGGGAACCACTGCTTGCTGCAGTCGTGTTCAGGGGCTGCAGGAGGATCTGGGGAAAGGCAGAGGGCAGAACCAGAGGGGTTTGCTGTTATTCTGGTGCCATCTACTGGTCCGAGCCTACAGGAGAGCCTAGAGGCAGCAGGAAAAGGGATGGAGACAGGAGTGAGCGGTGTTGTGTGGCCGTGGTCCTGCAGGAGGCTGGTGGAAGAGTAAGGAAATGGTGCTGCTTCACTACAACAATGCTGTTCTGCCACTGCATCTCCGTTGGGATGGGGACTGGAGGTTGGAGTTTCCCTTTTCCTCATCAGAGCAGTGATGTGCTCTGGTCTGGATTCTCAGCTGTCTTGTAAGGAGCTGTGCTTGCCAGGCTGCCGAGTCTCTTGCTGCGGGTGTTAATCAATCTCTTTATTTTTATCAGACCACCAGATTTTGAATGAAGTTGTAGAAGTTGAGTTTTCTTTTCAGTTCCTGTTACTCTCAATTGTGGCTGTAGTTGGCCAATGACTCAAAAAACCGTCAGAGCGATCAACAGTGTGCATCGCATCATCAGCAGTCTCTCAGGAAACCAGGTGAAGGCAGCTGGGCTGTCCTTTTGGAAGGCATCTCAGAGAGATTTGGTGCCAGAGCTCCGGTGAGAGGCATCTTCCCCTCTTGCTGCCTCTCCCCCACTGTGCACTGCACATTGGCTGTGCTGTCCCAGCAGCTGGGGCCAATCCCACGCAACGCATCCCTAGGGTGAGGATGTCCTCTGTTGTGGCTGCTTCAAAGGGCCGAGGCCCTTCTTCAGCTCGTATTGCTCCAATGTGGCAAGGCACAGCCTGCCTTGAGCTCAGCCAGGACAGGGAGCAGCAGGGAGGGAGAGCAGAGAGAGGCAAGAGGTCTACGATGGGGTTTTCTGACAGTTTTTCCTGTTTTTTTTTTTAGTTTTATTTAGTATTATTTTTCAATTTGAAGGCAGCTTGTCTGGGCTGGGTCCCGCAGCCCTCTCCATCCCTTGTGTCCCTTTGCAGAAAGGGACAACAGGTCTTTCTGCAGCATGGCAGGGAGCCAGAAGGTCTTGAGTTCAGTGCTGTTTTGGGGCAGCCTGGCCCTTTCCAGGCAGTGCCAGTGGTGCAGCTCTGGGGCAGAGGTGCAGTTGGGGTGGGTTTGGGCACCCATCGTTTGGGGTCTCCTAAGACAGGCAGAGATGATGGGTCTCAGACTTTGGCCATAAGCTAGCAGGTAAGTAGGGAAAGATACAGCCCATGCCCAAGAGGGAGGAGTGGGCTTGAAAGGCTGAGGGACGTGAGACTGTTCAGCCTGGGAGACTGAGAGGAGATTGTATCAATGCTTCCAAATATCTAAAGGACAGAAGTCAAGTGGATGGGGCCGGGCTCTTTTTGGTGGCACCCAGCAGGACAGGGCAATGGGCACAAACTGGAACATAGTTCCATATGAACATGAGAAGGAACTTCTTTACTTTGGGGGTGTCAGAGTCCTGGAACAGCTGCCCAGAGAGGTGATGGAGTCTCCTTCTCTGTAAGAGAACCTGCTTTAGGGAGATGTTGGACTAGGTGATCTCCAGAGGTCCTGTCCATCCCCTGTGATTCAGTGATTCTGCGATTTAGCGTTTGATTACTCCATGCCAGGGTGATAGATCCAGTAAAACTGTGAGAGATAGCGCAGAACAAATGCCCAAGCAACAGAAGTTTGTGGGAGAAACCTGCGTGTCTCGCCGCAGCCCCAGCAAGCAGGAGGTCCTGAACTCATCAGCGCGTGAATGACGATCATTGGGAGCATTTGGCCTCCCATGTTGGTGTAATGCAAGATCAGAGTGCTGCAAGCCAGAATGAAACGTAATATTTGTTTTAGCAACCCATCCATCCTTCAGCGGGAACGAGGAGATGAATTCTCCAGCTTAATAGGAGCTTTTCATCTGCTGCTCTTAGAGTCCTCCTAATGCTGGGAGCAGATTTGGTCAGAATATTTCTTGGGTTTAATTTACATAACGACTCAGAGTTTTTTTTTCCCCTCTCGCTTTTGATTTATGAAAGCATCTCTATTCATTAGGGGCACTTAAACTATCTGCAGAGTGAAAGCAGCGTCTGTGCGGGGAGCGGTCCCCATGTCCTCGGCGTTCCACCAGCGCTCGCTCCGGCGCGAGCCCGCGTCGGCAGATGACGTGCGGCTTGATGCATTTCTTCCCATCAGACGCTGGAAGTGAGTCCAGTGCGATCGTTAGATGGTGTTAGCCTGGTCTTTCTGTGAGTTTCTGTGTAGGGAGAGTAAATCTGAATGGCTTTTTGTCCGACAAAAGGGTAGGAGAGGACTCCAGAGCCTGTTAAAAATGCCAAGCGAGCGGGAGGTGGCCAAGATTGCCCTATGCGGTTGCTTTGAGCTGGGCATTTACCCCTGTAGTCAGTGCCCAGCTACAAGTGGCTGAAGCGTCAAGGGGCTCTGAGGATGGGTTTTGCTGTCAAACTTCAGCTTTTAGAATTGTCCACCTGGCTGACTGCAGCCCATCACCACCAGGATCCCAGCTTGTGCCCAGCTCACAGTCCCTATGGGAAGGCTGTTGCTTACTGCACGGATGTGCCATGCTGGTACAGCAGGACCCAGGTCTGGTCTTGGTATTTCTGTGACTCTTTGCGTGATCGTGGTGCTTAATTACTTTATTTACCTATTTATTTCAAGTTGCAGATTGTGAGAGCATCCAACTGGTCCATGAACTTGTGTTGTGACCACTTCTGCCTCACGTGAGCAGTGCTGGGTGGCTCTCCTTCATCTCCAGCCAATTGGCAATCCCTGGCTGGAGGGAGCATGGCAGCAGGGGTATGATCTGAAGGCTGCAGGCACCATACAAGCAGTCACTTTTACAAGTGCTGGGCAGCACATGCTAACGCGGGCAGGCACTCTGTTGCAGCTATGCAGAAGGTCTCCTTTCCCCCTTTTATGCAAAAGCCCTGTGAATGGTTAAGTACCCTGCCAGAGCAAGGTAAGCAAAGGGTCTTTGCCCAATCAAACCCTGTCTTTGTAGGTCTGCTGTAGCTGCGCTGGGGCTGGGGAAGGAAACAGTAAAGTTCCTGCAGAGCACGGGGCCGCAGCACTTCACAGCTCGTGGAGAGGGCTCCGGGCTTGCAGCAGGAGCACCGAGCTGGGCTGAGCTCTGCAGAGCTCACCCCAACAGCCTCTGCAGGGATTCATTTGGGACCAAGAGGCTCTGTCACTTTCTTGGGCTAATTCAAGATAGCACTAGGCAGCCGGGGGACGGACCCCCTCTTCCCATGGGTACGTGCACCCCACACAGACATGGTGCTTGTGCAGAGCAAACACCAGGAAGGTTTCCTGCCTCTGAGGTTTCCTTTTCTGGAGCACTCAGCAAACAGGACTGGAAAGAGGTCTGGAGCCTGGGGAGTTGGCTGGCAGAGTTCCTTCCCCTATATGGAGAGGTGGGGATGACCCTGTGGGATGGGACGTGTGACCGTCTCCTGTCCTGGGATGCTGCTGGGCAGCTGCTGGGGGTGATGGGCTCCCTCACTTCTACCCCAATTGCCATGTGGGGTGTGGAGCAAGGTGACCCACTCATTTGGTCCCATGTCCTTGGACTTGTCCCCAGCTGAGCATCTAGCCTAAAAGAATGAGCCACTTACCTCTTATTCCTCGTTAGTACTAATGAGCTTGGGGTGTTCTGCTCCAAATGAAGCAAGATGCTGCAGTGTGACTTGGAGGTTCTTTGCAGCCTGGCCAGAGCCCCTTGCCCTTCGTTTCTGCTGGCCCTTGCAGAAATCATCTTACGGTGCCTTGAGCCCCGTGGCTGAGCTCAGTGACCCCGTGAGCCGGAGGGCTGGGGACAGAAGTGTCACGGCCTAAAAGAGGCAGCAGCCTCCCAAGGAGGAGCAGGAAGCACCCAGTGTGCCCTGCTGCACTGGCAGCTTGCGCCAAGCATCGTAGCCGGGCGTGTTTGCAGCGTTTTATGGAGCTCAATCAGTTGTCATCGAAGCCGATGGCGAATTCCGTACTTTCTGCAGCCGACGCTAAAAGGATCTTTTGAAGGTTGTAATTTCTCGTTTAACCGATGCCAGTTGCAAATACTTTGTGCTGAGGAATAACCCCTTTGTGCCAAATAAAATACAGTGGAAGTCTGTGGCATGTTTTTCAGCGTATTGTTAGTTACAGCCCTCCTGACAGAGCACATTCTATGCCTAAGATAAATGCTTGAGAGCTTTTTGCCAATTTATGTCCAAAAGGGCTTTTCTTGGATGTCCTCTTCTCAGTGGAAAATGCTTTTCTGTTTTTCCAGCAAACATTTAATGAGCTGAATTTAAAAGAAAAAGAGGACCTATTTCAGGATCAGGCCGTTCCGCGTTAGTTTTCTCTGAGCTGGATCTGTAGCTCTCTGCATGCTCTGATCTTTGTTACACTACATGGGATGGCAGTGGTCTTCATGTAGCAAGTCACACATCCCCAGACCTGCATGGGGGATGTTTCAGTCCTCCCAATGCTGCTGCATGGTGTCCCCGTGCCCAGGGTGTAGGGCTATTCCCAGCTGTCCCATCTCAGGAAATCCCAGCTCCATCCAGCCTGCAGGTACAGTTGTTGGCACAGTAGGACATGTGCTGGGATCTCGATCTTTCCATTTGAATTCCATTTCTGTGACCAAGGGGGAGCCTGGAGAGCTGGTGTGAGTGGGCTGGGATGTGGGGCCGGTCAGAGGATGTGCTTGGCTAAATCGATCCCAAAGCAGCTGCTGTGTACCTTTATACCAAAAGTGTTTTGGTTATGAATGGCCCAGTTGTAATGTGAACGCGTCCTATTTCTGGTTTATTTTGAAGTGATTTCCTTTTTGTCCACACCCCTGTGAGTGCTGTGAACAGAGTGCCAGAATGTGTCCTCAGAGAGTGGGATGTCTAAATGGATGGGGGAAGCAAAGCAAGGAAGGAAACGGAGGCACAGTCCTGACACGTGTTTCTTTAGCTAATTTCAAGGGCCTCCGGTGATGAAGAAATCTGTTTAACATACTCTAATGACCCCCATGAACTTAAATCTGGCAGAAAGTCATTTACTGATTTCAGGAGGGCTCCGGTCCGGAGCGAAAGCCCCCGTCCTGTGCTTCTTTGGGAGTCATTGGAGTGCCTGGAGAAGGGCTTCGAGGCAATGGTCTTAAACCTCTGCTTAAGTGCTGTGTTGGATGGGGCCCTGGGGCTAGGCACTTTCTCCCTTAAAATCCTGGAACGTCATCGTTTTCCTAGTGAAAAACATCACCTAACCCCAAGTGGTTTTGTTCAGTATTTTATATTATTTGGAGAACTTTTTTTTTTTTCAAGTTTCCGCTGCAGTTTTTTTTATACACAAATATTGATGTTTCTTGGCTTAAGAATACTTTTTACTAGACTTATTTTATTTTTACGTTATTTGTTAGTAAAAACAGACATCACGAAATAACCAGCAGTTGGTTTTGCCAGTGGGTTGGTCAAAAAAAAAAAATCACAAGATGTTTTCCTAGGGAAAAGAATTCTGTTTAACGTTTTCTCATTAAAAGTAATTGACATTTCTGGACATGACTGACATGAGGAAGTTTGAAAAAATGCCCACACTAACAGGCCAGGGGACAGGAATTTGCCGTATTTGACAGGCTGTATACAAGAAGAGTGCAGCCCTGCAACCTCGGCTTCGCAGCTTTGCCAATGTGTCTAGACAGCCCATCTCCACGGGGGAGAGAGAAGCTTATTTCCTGGACCTGCTCCAGCTCTGGCTGCTCCGATGAGACACGGCCACGTCCCGCTCTCCTTTATCAATGGAGACTGCATCCCAGCTCTGGGTTTGCCCCAGGCTTGCTCAGCTGTGGGTGCTGGTGGCCGATCCAGCACGCAGCGATCTGTGCCCCTGCAGCGATGGGATACGGTGGCTGGAGCGGGAGATGGGACGCAGCACGGCTGTGTGGTTGTGTTTTTCCAGCTGTGCCTCTTTGGGTGAGCTATCGAGTCTTATTTTGGGTGAGTTGTTCCTCTGCTAGGCAGGGATGTGGCTAGCTTCAGTGTAAGTAAAGACGACGGATGCAGTTCGTTAGCTAGAACCTTTAAAAACGCTTAAATTCTGTTAAATTGTGCTAGAAAAGCAGCATTCATCTGCTAGCCCTGCACCGGGCTGAAAGCAGCAATTTCTGGCTGAGTTATCCTGTGTTTCCATACAGGTCCCCTAAATCGTCTGCTCCTTTGCAGCCTGATTAAGGGCAGCAATAAGCAAAAATCTGCTAATATATTCATCACCTGGAGGCGAAGGTTATTAATCCGTGTTAGGGAGGGCCATTTCCAACATATCACTCATTTGCCCCAATTCGCAGGAGCTCTGACAACAATCCTTCTGCCTCCTCCGCTGGGAGTTGTGCTTTTCAAACTGCAGTGAACTTTGTGGAAATACAGAGGTTTCCATTTTTCAGCCTTTTGATTTAAAATCTCCAGGCGATTGTTCAACTCTGGCAGGGAACCATTCAAAACACATTCCAAAATATTCATCATTCCAGCAGGCTAGGAAACATAAGATGTAGCAATTTATTAGCTAATGTGAAATGCATTCGCTGCCCAGAAGGGGCTGGGGATGGCGGTGGGTCACAGCCCCATTTCTCTTGGCACCGTGCGGAGCCGAGGCGCGGGGCTCATGGGAGCCCTTGGTGCATCCCCTCCATGGTCCCATTTTGTGGAATGCCGCCGTGTCGGGAAAGTTATGCTCTGGAATGGCCCCGAGTGCTCTGATCACCTTGCCTCCTAGAGCAACGTGGGATATAAAGACCCTTTATCCCCACACAAGGAATGCGTTCCCTGTCGGGATGCTCAGAAGAGGCAGGTGGGCTGGATGCTGACAGCTGGGCTCAAGTTCTGTTGTTTCTGGACCTCGTATGTCATCGTTTTTCCAGTCGCGATCAAGAGGGACCCATAAAATGCATTAGCGATCAAAATCTGGATTTCTGAGCGGAGCTCTGCAGCGGCTCTGCTCCGATTTGCACGTTACTTGGTGGCCTGGTTTGGTCAAAACCCATTTGTTCTTGGATGCTAATGAAAGGGGAGCGCAGCCTTTGGGCGGCTGGCTTCTGCATTCTTGCCGTGCTTTGCACCTTCCCTTCTTGCAGCTCATGGCATTGGTGCTCTGGGCTCCAGCAGTGGCTATGGGTGTATGCCTGCTTTGCCATGCAGCTCTAAGGTCTGTGTGTTGGGATGACAAACAGATGAAATATCCATTGACCGCAGCGTTTCTGCGCACCGGTGGGGCCAGCTGGCGCGCACATCCCGCAGGTCATCGTCTGCTCGTGTGGGTCCCGCATACAAAACCCACATCCAAGTGAATTTCCAGACCCAGCTGGGATAGGGCTGTGTGGTAATGGCACTTCTCAGCATGGTGGCCTCTGCAGGGACTGACGGGCTCAGACACTCTGGGGCAGGTCAGCCCGAGTCGAGCTCGCCGGTGTGGGCAGGAGGTCTCTGGGTAACACTTGCAGACTCCTGTGACAGCTGTGGCATTTGGAAATGAGTCGTGCGAAGGACCAAAAATGCCAAGAGGCTCATTTGTAATATGTATATAGGCTGGGGAAAAAAAAAAAAAAAAAAGAAAAAAAGAAAAACCACCTAAAACAGCCCTTTCCTGCCTCAGCAAAAACTTTTTTAAATGCATGTATTGGCTTCATGCGAAAGCATCTTTAATTTTCCCTATGAGAAAGCTCCGTTAGCTGAAGTTCATGGGGAGTTTTCTACGCTTCTTTAAAATAGAAAATATGTAATAAAAGCAGCGTTACCCAGGGTTTGGGTGGGTGCTGGATGAGAGGAATGGTTTGAGGAAGGCTGCCGGGTCCCAGCTTCAAGACTTTGGCATCCATCTGCATGAGTGTGAACGCGGCCATCAGGAGAAGGACAAGTGGTTTCTGTGTATTCAGGTTTCAGGGATTACTCTGGTGGCTGGAGGGACCTTAAAAACATTGGGGTGTGCCATCCAGGGGGGCTGGTACAACCACAGCACTGTCTGTGTCGTGCTCCTGGCTCCACTACATCCCCTCAGCAGAGGAAGGAGATCCTAGGTAAATCCAGCCAGTGGAAATAATACTGTGTGCCTACACCTTGTGACCCTACGGAGCCTACTGCGGTGGGATGTGTGCAGAAAGCAAGTGAATGACCTGTGCCTGCCAGGCTGTTGTGACAGCTTGTTGTCACTGCCTTGGAGGCAGCTGGGGATGCCCAGGATGTGGACACTGGTGCTGGTCTGCTCCTGCCTGGAAGTCCTGGATAGCAGTCAGTCTGTAAGAGCGGGTTTGACTCTCAGGAGGAATGTTGTGCTGGGAACATGAGCAGTTGTGTGTTTGGATGTACCCAGTGTGCACGTTGGGGTTAAAAGGGGCAGAGACACACGACTGGACTTTCTGAGCCTCTTCAGAAAGCCAAGAAAGGGTGCCGGGGAGAAGGGAAGATGGACGTTATCTGGAATGAACTAGAGCAGGGAGGGGCTTTGGAAATTAGAAAATACCGACAGAGCAGGGCGGAGGTTGGGAAGTTCGATTTTGGCTGTATGAATGCCGTTCCTAAGCTGAAACATCAGGACACATGGCATGGGAAGGGGAGCTGATGGGAAGAGGATGTGGGCGTTGGAAGCCGTACCCTGACCTCTCAAAGGCATGACTTCACCTCCAGCCCTGCCCAACGCACCCGTTCTGGGTCTGACCCCAAAATGAGATGGGGGCTGTGAACACCAAGGTGCCCTGGCTCACCAGCGAGAGTCTGCAGGGAGGCACAGGGGCCCTTCAGGGTGCTATGGGTCCCGTGCCTTTGAGTTTGGCGTGGGGTTTGGCTGGAAGAGCCATCTGATTGCATTTCTGCTCCTCTGTCTCGGGTCCAACGTGCCGGCGGCATGGGGCTGCCCTAACGAGGGGTTTGGGGGTCTGCAACCCTGCTGGATCCCGTCCCCACCCTGCCTGGTAAATCCACCCCGCTGGATCCTGGCCACGGTCTGGTGGTTTGGTCTCTTTGTCAGTTACAAAGTGCAGTCTCACAGAACATGATTTGCCGCTGGCAGGCTTTTAAACTATGTGTTTGCTTTTGATTACGTATTTTTTTTTTTTAAATTAATTTTCCAAGGATCAATGTGGTAATGCATATAAAAATTACAATATGTAAAACAAAGTATAAAAGCATACAAGGAATTCCAAACACATAACATACTGTGCCTCGGAGCTTATGAGATCCATACAGCGCTTATTGTATTATGGGAACACTGTGACCCCAAGACCTGGCGGAAAGGCTTGTTAGAGGAGCTGGGCTAAGCCCTGAGCCTCGTGAGCTGTAGGATGCCCAGGAGGAAAACCCTAGCGAATATCAAAGCCGAGCTGTTAGAGCAGAACTCAGGCTCGTCTCTGAGATCCAGGGGGACCTTCAGTGGCTTTGTACCAAGTTCTGGAGAAGGATGTAGATACACTTCTTCCACAAATACTGTTCTCCCAGTAATTATTGCTTAACATCATGTCTTTCTAGGAAGAATCTCTGGGTTCCCATTGGATCACAATTACTTTTTTTTGCCCAACATCGTTGATGCTACCAAGTCCAGCAAGTATTGACGTGGTTAGGGAGAAGGCACAGTCTTATGGGCACACAACTGCCCATGTGCTCTTTGGGTTCCCTCTGGATGAGAGGCAGAGCAGCAGAGCTGAAACCAGCCCAAAGAGGAACTTTGTCTTCCAGCTGCCATGGGGCTTGCAGTGCCCTGTCCTGGTGAAGCCAGGGCTTTGCAGGACCTCAGCAAGTTCCCCAGCGTGGAAGCAGAGCTGGGTGCCGCGGGAGGCTGGAGGCACGCTATCCATGCAAGAGCTATTCACAGCTCCGTAATGATATGTAATTGTTTGTATGCGGTCAGCTAGAAATTACCCTGATAAGTTCCACATTGCCGACACTTCGGGGAGGAACTGCCGCAGTTCCCCGGGTGACGCTGAAAATGCACACGCTTTTCCATTTAATACTAAAACTCAGTTTTTCTGTGAAAAGCTCAGTATTGCCTTTCTGAAGTCCCATGCTCTGTTCACAAAATTATCATTTTTTTTTCTTGTGGAAGAAATGAACCTGACTAGTTCATAAGATAAAAAGCTGAAGGCTTTTTGAAAAATGCAGCATCTGTTTCTTTGTATTTTCTTTTCTTTTTTTTACTCCTGTATTTCTGGTGATCCTAACAAGAACTTCAGATACTGGGATTTTCTGTGTAATCGAAATAATTTGAGGTCTTGTGCGCAGATGGTGCAAAAAAAAAAAAGCAACAAAGGTTAGGGAATAGCTCAGCCGGTGCTGTGTGATGGGAGGAGAGTGATAGTTCAAGAATTGCCATAGCCTGACCTGTAATCACATTTAGAAACCCCCGTTACAGCCATCAGGGATGGCTTCAGTAACATCTCCTGTCCTGATCTATTCACGCTTTCCTTTCTGTGCCATCTTCGTTCTGAATTGCCCATGTTTGCAATGTCTGCGTTGGGGTAGTTCAAACTTCTCCACGCAGCATTTTTGCATTCTGAAGTGAAATCTGATTTCCACTTGGAAATACTTTTCATGCAAGGCAACGCATACAAAAAAGCCCGTGGTCTCCTGGGTGCTCGTAGATACTTCAGGCAGCTCTGAGCACATCTTACCTTGTGATCCCCCCTCCTGTCACTGCTCACATCTCTGAAGGATTTTGGGTGGCGGGTGCTGCTGGCAGTGGGATCCTGCTTGGTGGAGTGGTGTCCTTCAGGGTAACTGAGCTGGGGGAAAATAGAGATGTGAGGCTTTTCTCTGCCTGCGTGATGCACTCAAGCTGGAAGGGGATCATGGGGTTGAGAATGCATCATGTAGGGTCACCTTGGGAAGAATCATCGGGGAGCCATCTTGGGTTGGTTGGGGCAGGGCTGTGTGGTTGGGATGTGCAGCTCTCCGTGCATCTTCCCGCAGGTACTCACGTGTACAGGGCTCAGCTGCTGCTGGGGAGCTCCTCTTTGCTGACTCTGACCTCTGGAAGGCTGAGCTTTGAGCCTCCCTTTGTCAGAAGCGGTGATTTTGTCTTTGGAAAAAGAGCAGGAGACGTTTCCTCTAGATGTGAGCACGGCCACCCATCTCACACCCGTGTCACCGTCCCACGGACACCTCTCAGGATATTGGGGCTATAGAAGGAGAATTAGCTTTGATTAAACCTTTATTTTTTTTTCCTTTTTTTTTAATTCCTAAGTTGATTAAGCTGTCCGGTACCCAAAGAGCTGCAGTATTTTGGAGGGATGTAAGGAATCGAAAACAAAGCAGAGAGCAAATAAAACTGCAGCGTGAGCCTGCAAAGGACTGTGGCTGTCTGGATGGCCAAGGAGGGACCCACAGAAATATTTCTACTTAAGCTCCTTAAAATTTAGCTTCAGACCCGAGCAAATAGGTGTTTCCTTTCCCTTCTGTTCTCTTTCTTTCTTCCCCCACTACTCCAAATAAAACCTTCATTTTTTTGGCCTGTGGGGTTTTTTTGATTTAAAAGAGTTTTTGCTTGCTAGGTTTTTAGTTTCCAGATTTTTTTTTTCTCTTGTGTAATAGATTTGTTTTGTTTTTCTTTAATTCATATTCAGACTTTAGTGGTAACCTCTTACTTTTCAGGATGTGATTACAGCGTGATTCCTTATTTTTTTTTTTCCTGGAATTCTTCCTCAGTTTACAGTTTATATAACTGATGGGACGAGTCTGCCCTGCCTTGCTGTAAATGATTTGCGGGTGAACGTCTCCATCCCTCGCTTAATGAAACCCAATTGCTGACTTTCAGTTCTGGCCTGATTCATGTGCTATAATCGCTGCTTCAGGACTTAATGAGACTGGTCAAAACTTTTCAGAACTGCCCACACCATGTAAATCCCATCTGGAAATTTGTTTTTATTCTGACCTGGAATGAAGGCAAGTATGCACAAGCATTCCTGCAAACTGGAAATCCAAAATATGTTGCGGTTGCACGTACTGAAAACACACTGATCTCGTAACTTAAATGTGGGCATTTAGTTCGGAGCTCCGTTTTGGTTTATAGTTTATTGTATTTTCAAGGTGACATCCCAACAGGACCCATCTGATGGTGCCCCGGTGACAGTCACAGACAACAGGACAGCGGCTCTGCCCTGTTGCAAGGGAAGACGTGATGAGCAAGGAGGAGAGGATAGGGCACGGCTTGCTGCATTATTTGGGAGCAGTTAGAAGGTCTCTGGGGCATCTTAGGAGTGCATGACACAGGATTTGTGAGTAGTGGGTGGATGTATTGCTCGTAAAGAAAAAACCCATACATGGAAACAGGAAACAAAACCCCCCAGTCCAGCATGAAACGCTGGGATTTGGAAATGAAATTCCCAGAGTATCCGGCACTGGTTCCTGAGAGGAGAAACGTGCGTCCCCATCTCTCTGGGGGCCGCGTTTGCGAGCAGCATGGCTTTTGAGAACGCTGTTTGTAGTATTTCTGATCAAAAGAGTGTTGACGAAAGATTCCTGACCCATCTCAAAAGCTTTAGGGCTCTTTTCCTCTTCTCTCCGTTTCTGCTGACTTCAGACGTTAGTGCTGTCAACATTATTTAGGGATGCCATTTGTCATCGTTGTTTCCTGATAAAGAACTAACGGCAGAAAAAATTCGCTGCCAACACATTGAAGGCTGCCCGTGACTGCTGCGAGCAAGGTGACATTTGCACACACCTGGGGTTTAGGTGTCTGCATTCCCTCGTTAGCAGTTTTTAATTGGTGTATGGCGTATCTATGTGGCAGTGCAAGGAGTTTCAGCAGGGCTCATCATCCCAGCTCCGGGCTCGCACGGCCGTTCTTTAATTATTTTTCCTACTGCCCACGTAACTCCTGCAGACGCTTGGATCCAGCTGCGCTGTTCCAGATGTGCAGCAAAAGATCTCAAGGCCCCGGCCCCCAGCACAGGCTGAGCTTGGCCGCTCGGTGCTGGGATGGGTGACTCACATCCCTGCCCCGTGCCAGCCGGTGCTGGAGGTGACCCGGCCCTGAGTCACGGCGGTGATGCCTGCGGCCTTCCGCCCCTCGGCCCGTCTGTTTCTGAGCCTGGCGGTTACGAGGTGAGCTGTGAATCACTGGTGTCTCGCTTCGCTCCGGGAGGAAACCAGGCAAATTGTGTTAACGTGCTTGGCAGGAGGGCTTCTTGTTCCCCAGCCTCGTACAGGCTTTGGCCGCCTTCTTGTTCCCCAGGGCAATGTGCTCACGCTTCCTTGCAGGGAAGCATCACACAGGATCTGAGCAATGGCCCAGTGGCCCCAGGCCATTATCTTCTGGACAGGAAGGGATCTTCAAAGGCCTGGGGGGCTCCCAGGGAGCTCAGGCTTTCAGTGATTTGTTCGTCTGGTCCACGTACATGGGGTTTAGATCAGGGAGCGACACTGAATGGAGAGCTCGGAAGGAGAAAGAATGCCAGCGTTGACATTGGCCTTGGCAGCAGCTGATCTTGCAGCATTTGTGCCATTTGAAGGGACGATCGTGCCCTGAGGCTTGTTCTCTGTTTGCTGGGTTGCATGGTGCACCAAGACCCACCAGTAGGGCTGGGGTGGGGTCATCGACCTCTTTGGATGAGCAGTCAGGTGGATGGTGCAGGGCTTCCTGCTCCCTGCTGCGAGGCTGACATGGCTTGGGTTGGAAGGGCCCGCAAAGCCCACCCAGTTCCAACCCCAATGCTGTGGGCTGGGTGCCCCCCAGCTCAGGCTGCCCAGGGCCCATCCATGCCCTTGGGCACCCACAGCTCCGGGCAGTGCCAGGGCCTCACCGCCCTCTGAGTAAAGAATTTCCTCCTCACATCTAACCTAAATCTCCCCCTCAGTTTAAAGCCATTCCCCCTTGTCCTATCACTATCAGACCACATAAAAAGTCAGTCCCCCTCCTGATGTAGCTCCTCTCAAGTAGTGGAAGGCCACAATTGAGCCTTCTCGGGATTCCTACATGTATTTGTTTTCCTTGCACGTCCCTTTGCAAGTTCTCTCCCAGCTCAGCAGTACAGTTTGATGTCCCTGCTTACATCCCATCTCCAAACACTTCCTCTCAGATACAAGAGCTGAGGGTGTATTTCTGCACCCAGGAATCCCCAGGCTGGAGAGGAGCCTGCTGAGGATTGTTGGCTGCTGGAGAGAGGATGGAGGGGCTGTAAACCTGCAGGAATTTGAGAAAGCTCCTTTAATTTAAGAGGAATGTCCTTTTGTTCCCAAATGGATGGGCCTTGCTCCAGAGGCATTCAGGTGCACTAACTGTAACCAGATGGGCTGTGAAAAGCAGCACAAACAGGTGGTGAGGACAATAGCCATAGACTTTAATTTCCTTGTCAGCATCTCTCCGTGCCTTACGTACCCCCTCGAGAATGAAAAGATGAGTGGAGCTGTCACATTTCTGTCTGGCAAAAGGAATGACATTCAAGGTGTTGTTCTGCAACCGCGTGGAATGTTTTGAGCCCTTGGGCTCGGTGGTGATACTGTCATCTGGACCCAGGTGCATATTAATTAGCATCAAGTATAATTCACTGTGTGTTTTGTAGTAAACTGATATATAACTGATATGTAACTGATATATTTAAATGTGTATTCATATGTATTTTGGCTGTGGTCCTCACAAGTTTAGCTCCTGTTCCTCTCCGTGAGGCAGCGGGACCTCTCCAGCACTGCCCACCCGCTGTGCTTGGCAGCGTGAAAAGCCATGCTGGTTTTGGTGGGACCCCCCACACGCTATGTGGTTTCCTGAGATGTGGGCATTTAAAGACAGACAAGTGCAAGGCACTGGCTTGTGAGCGTTCAAGTAAAACTGGCTTTTGTGCTTGTCTCTTCTTTAACATACTCTGACACCTCTTTGTTCACAGCTCCCCATCTCTGCCCAGACTGATATCTTCTGTCTGGATGCAGGAAAACTGCAGTTCTCATTTAAGCAAAGTGGAGTTGCTTACAGAGAGTGGCACTTCATTGGCTGTAGTCAATCCCAGAGCGGTAGCTGGCTCCTTGAGCTTTCCTTACACAGAGATGGGCACACCTTGTCCCAGTAGGAGCAGGCATGGGTCTCCTGCTTACCTCTGAGGGCTCTATTTCATCTCTCTAAGGGCAGTCCTTGGAAATTTGAAGCCCAGAGAGGAGGGGTTTGTGATTCTTCATGCCCAAAAAAGGTTTCTGGCATTGTCAGAATGGAGAAGGGAGGTGATTGGGGTCTGTGGGCACATGCAGGTCCTTCATTTGCCTGAAGTGTCTTCTGCAAATAGTGCTCTCAGTGAAGCTGGGGTGAAGACCAGCATGTGAAGTCTGTGCACATATGAGATGGGTACAGGTCAGATGAGGGCAAGGGGGTGGAGGAGAATCTTTCTGCAAAGTAGACAGGAAATGATGTGAAACCTTCCTGAGGAAGCTGACCCCAAGGGCAACCTCTGGGCATGCCTGGCTGGCAAGTCAAAGGACCTTCTGGAGATGGCAGAACGGTGAAGACAGCGGCATCCTGGAACTTCTGTCTGCCCTGATGCTTCATAAAATTCGCATCACACCGTTGCTGTGGGCTCTGAAATTTCTATCCTTTCATATCTCCAATTGTCTCTCCTAGATGACCAGCTGAATTCAGAAGAGAAGAAGAAAAGAAAGCAGAGAAGGAACAGGACTACCTTCAACAGCAGCCAGCTCCAGGCACTAGAGAGGGTCTTTGAGAGGACACACTACCCCGATGCCTTTGTACGGGAAGACCTTGCACGCAGAGTCAACCTCACTGAAGCCAGAGTTCAGGTAATTCTCACAGCTTGTCGATAGGAACACCTGCCTATCAGACCACTCAGTCTGGTGATCATGGTGTCA
The DNA here is from genome assembly GCA_013396635.1 of Penelope pileata. Taxonomy (NCBI): domain Eukaryota; kingdom Metazoa; phylum Chordata; class Aves; order Galliformes; family Cracidae; genus Penelope; species Penelope pileata. The sequence goes on along the minus strand of WBMW01004734.1, from coordinate 396,031 downwards.
TCAGATGTATTCCTAGGGCCCTTTGAAGGCCAAGGTGTTGGATGTCCTGTGCTCAGGCTGCCCATGTTAATTTTAGCTGCTCAGCTCTTAGCTTTCAAGCCTGCACCTCCTGAAGGTGAAAGCAGATTGGGAACACAGTGGGTTGTACCGCACTCCCAGGCCTTGTTGCCTGCCCACAGGGACCTCGCTGAGTCAATTCCTTGCACAAGAGCTCTGTCAGAGCACACATTAGGGTCGTCTCATCATTAGAGTTCCCAGTGACAGGCAGCCTGCTTTTGCAGAGCTCTGTCTTGCCCAGCAAGGTCGGGGCGGTGTGGCAAAGGGGTGGGCATCGCAGCAGTGCTTGTTGTGATGGGTGGTTGGTCTGTGTGCTTCCCATCCCAGGTGTGGTTCCAGAACCGGAGAGCCAAGTTTCGCCGGAATGAGAGGGCCATGCTGGCCAGCAAGAACGCCTCTCTGCTCAAATCCTACTCAGGGGACGTGACCGCCGTGGAGCAGCCCATAGTACCTCGCCCAGCTCCAAGACCCACCGACTATCTCTCCTGGGGTACCGCCTCGCCTTACAGGTGAGTCCATAACCCCTCTGGGGCTGACCAGTTGCCGGCATAATTCACAGCAGCCTGAGCATGGCCCTGTAATGCATTTGTTTTTAATAGCTCTAACGGGCTGTTCATATTCACATGGGACAACTGGAGGGTGCAGCAGCTTCACCATCCCACTGGTTTTCCTTATATGTTCCCATCCCGCTCCATCTCACTGCCAGGCTTGCACAGTGTGTTTGGCACAGCATTGTGGCTCTCTCAGAGTTGGTACCAAGGGAGCTTGCACCTTCTCTGCAGTTCAGGAAGTATTGAAAGAGGATTAAGCAGAAGTACATGGAAGCAGAAGGAATTACTTCTCTAGTGCATCTAGTTTAAAGCAAGGAGAAAGCCTTCCCATGGGACACATACCCAGGAGAGGTTATGGCAGAGCACCTGGGGAGGCTTGGTCACCTCACAGTGCCTGGGAGAAGGAGTCCCATGGCAGTAACTGGTTGGGAGCTCACCCCAGGCACGTTGCTCCCAGCCCTCCCCACAGTGGTCAGCATTGAGTGGTTTCTCCGTAGTTGCTAGAGCACAAGGATGTGTGTGAACGAGCTGTGCCACTGTGCTATCGTTTGTCTGCAGACAGGACCAGGTGTTTCTGAGTGGCAGACTGGGGTTCGACATCCATCTCCTGTGGCCAGCATTGCTCAAGGGGTGGTGGTAAAGAAGTGCAGATGTCATCCCTGGTCTGCTTGAAGGCACTGGGATGTTCACATATGTCACAGGCCTCCCTGCCCTTCTCTATCCCACCCACAACCCGCTGGGAGCTGGGTGTGGGCACAAGATCCACAGGATGTGTTGGTTTGTGGAGAGCCAGCTGATTTGCAGGCAGTTAAAAATGAGGTTGATGGGTGTTTTTTAGCACAGTGGCCTCATTGTTGGTCTGGACCTTGTAGCCCTTGGATGAATTTCTTTCTGTTCATCTGGTTTTATCACAGCCAACTTCCCACTGGCTTGTAGGAGTTACACTGAGCTCAGGTCCCTTCTTCCTTAGTCACCTTGGCCCTCTTCTTGCACCCCAAACATTGTTTGCACAGTGAAGTCTGCAAACGTGGTCTCCCTGATTGATAGTTTGTCGCTTCAGCGCCACGGGGTCACCCCTATCCACCCTGTAGCTCCAGAAGTCTTAGGTTTGTCCCCTGCAGATACTGCAAAGGATGCTTCTGATGACCACCAGTTTGGTCTTAGAGATGGCCCTTATCCTCTGGATTTTATCTGGGCACTGCTGATAGGCAAATCCCCCTTTAGAGGTTAAGGCTTTCTCTCTGCAAAGTGTTCCATCCTAGGGAGGAATTTGGGTGGTGAGCTCAGGGGAGAGAAGCATGGGTCCTTCCCCACCCTGCTACGTCTGCACAGCACCGGATCCCTGCTGAACACTCGTGGCTTATTTCTACCTCTCACACTTTTAAAAATAGATCGTCCCTCCCAAGATGTTGTTTACACGAGGGGCTTCATAACGGCTTCTAGGAGAAGACCCTGCAAAGGTAACTTCAGGGGCACACTGGGAAGGGCTGTCCGGGGCTGCTCTGGGCAAGGGGAAGCCCAACACATCAGGGGTGTGCAAACAAAGAGAGTGAGGGAGAAGGGAAAGCCCTGGGAAGATTTTGTTCCCCCTGAGGTGAGATCCAGACCTGACAGTGCCTCTCCATGGTGAGAAGATGCTTCCCTGATGTCTAGATGTCGTCCCCTTGTCTTTAGCCAAAACATTTCAGCAAAAGCATCTGCAGCTCATGGCTGTTCCCACCAAACCAGGGCAGGCTGTCTTCTCCCACTCGCTGCCCCTGCGGTGGGGTGGGAGCCATTAGCAGAGGAGCAGAGCAGTTGATTTCTGCAGTGTGGAGTCGTCACAACTCTTAGATGCTTCCTGCTGCCCAGGCTTTCTAATTCTGCTGGGCATCTCTGGGCACCTGGGCCAGGTTGTCACAGCCTCTGGTAGGCTTTGAACTCAGTAGGATTATTAAAATATTGGATGCTTGGCAAAAACCAGCTGTGCAGAGTGTTTGTGTTGCCCTCTGCCCCCTCCCCACCTCCTCAGGCTGCCCCAGCAGCCTCTGATTAACAGCTGCTCCGAGATAGGGCTGAGAGCTGCGTGGCCGTTGCTGTTTTTCCTGTTAGATCTGGGGAAAGTTTTCAATCAGTGTGTTTATTCTCCAAATACATTCAGCCACAGGTCAACCAAAGCTATTTGCAGATCTGCGTCGCAGAGATAGCCAAGTAGATACTATTATTTTTTGAAGTTGAAATGTTTTGGTTAGACATTTTTTAGCGTAGGTTCCTAAGAAAACAAGACTAGCAGTCGTGCTGTCAGCCTGCACTTCCCACTCCAACAACCTTTGACTCCGTGGGCCACTGAAAACCGTATTTGAAAGAAGGGTTTTAGGTCTCAGAAACATGATGTTCCTCTGTGTTTCATGAAAATAGGCAGCTGAGGAGAGGAAGGAGCCTGACTTTTGTGCCTGAACAGAGCGAGCGGGGACTGCAGGGTGATTTCAACCCTTATTTACACCCTGGAGGGTCTCTGGAGCAACCCCTCAGGCCATGGCAGTGTTAGCACACAGCCTTTGCGTGTGCTGCTCCTTGTAGAGTCACTTGCCAGAGGAGAGTGTTTCTGTAAATTTTTGCCTTAGCAGGGTTTTCACGGGCCAGCAGCAATTTCCCCCAGGCCTTTGGGGAGCTGAGAGCAGGAGGCTCCTCCGAGTTTTCAGCCGGACTTGGGCAACAGTTATATATGGTTTTTGGATGCCAAAAAAAAAAAAAAAAATCTTATGGGAGAGGGAGGAGAGGAGGAAACCTGAGTCTCAAAAAGGGAGATAGCGGAGTAGTCGTAAATATAGCCAAATGTATGAATGTCAGTAAAAGAATGGGGACAGATTTCACCCGAGGCTGAAAATTCTTTTTTTATCTGAGCTGGAGGATCCCTCAGGCTCTCCTCATTTCTTCCAGCACAACACTGCAGGGGAGATGTACCTGTGGGAAAGGCTGCTCCGTGCCCAGCAGTTCCCCATACACTTTGGGAAACTCTGCAGCCCCTTTCCAAGCACCGTAGCGCTCTGTGCATTGCTGCTGCCGTATGGGTCAGAGGGTGAGGTCATCACCTCAAAGGTGGACACAGGGAGGGAGATGGGGAACTCCATGGTGTCCCAGTGCCCAGCAAAGTGCAGCAGGTGCCCCCTGTGCTGGGAAGAGCTGGAGCATCCCTGAGCCCTGAGGGTGTGCAGGGGCTCACCCTACCGACTCCTGCATTTGGGGTTGCTGGAAGGGCTGAAATTTCATGGGTTCTTCAGGAGAAATAAAGAAAAAAATAGCTAAGTCTGGATTTTTAAGGACGTACACGTTGTTTTAATGTGTGTATTTCAGTGTCTTACCTCCATATCCTTGCAGTAGCTGTTAGAAACTGTGAAAGTGTCCTGAGGTTTTGTGCTTTTCAAAGGATGTAAGCAGTTGTATGTATATCCAGGGGTCTCCCCAGCCATTTCCATGGGTGTGAGCTGTCCTGTTTTCATGTAGAACTTCCTCCCTGAAGTTCTTTTCCCTGGCTATAAAATGAGAAATACGGCCTGAGATGGGACCTAGCAATACCACTAGTCTGGGTCTCCTGAAAGCCGGAGGACTCAGACACAGCTAAATTGCATTTAAACTGCTGGCTCTGCCCCATGAAGTCAGAGATCCCAATGGTGCTTTGGGATGAGCGTGTGCCCACGGTCTGGATCCATGTGTGCAGCAAACCCCACATCCCTTCAGGAGGTTTTGCTGTTGGAAAGGCTCTTCCAGTCGTGGAAGTCAGCACTGGAAGGAAGATAAAACTAGGCAAGAAAAAAGCAAGATACCTCATTTCTTGCACTGTGGGTAGAGGACAGCGTTTCCCTGAGCCACCCAGGAAGGTGGTTTGGGAGGCTGAGCACCACACCTGAGCTGGCTGAGCTGCGACCATTTGGGGTTTCCTCCTGAACTTGCTGTTGTGTTAGATGGGCGTCTCTGGTTCACTCAGCGTTTATCTGTGGACCCCCATAAAGGAAACACAACACGTCCGATAGTTTGCTGGCTTTTGGGGTGGGGTTCTTTCACAAAAACCTGGGATGCATGGGTTAAATGAGCTTTCCAGTGATCTGGAAAGCAGATTTGCAAATTTTTGGTAGGATAAGAAAGGACTCTGACATCTTTGTTCAGCCTCTGCTGCCAAAAGTACTGTTTTTCACGAACAAAGACGTGATTTGAAAGCAGCAAAAATGTTGTTTTTTCCCTCAGCCTTTAGGGCATGTTCTATAGGATCAGCTGAAGTTTGGAGGGGAAAAAATGTGGAATCTTTCCTTCCAAGATTCTGCAACCAAGAGGCATCACAGTTGTTGAAATGGGTTTTTCCCGGAGCGTTTCTTTGAAGTAACATGTGTTTCAGAAGTGACGTGGTTTCTCAAGCAGTAAAAACAAAAATTGGTCTCATCAAAAGGACATTGCTTCCAGTGGGAATACTTTTAAGGACAATGGTCTAGTTGGCAGGCCGGGCACCCTGACCTCATTGCAAACCTTTTGGGTTAGAGAAAAGGAAGTGGAAAATTTCCTCTTGCCTTAAACAACTCTGGTGTTGGCTGTCCCTCAGTGAGTGGGCTGCAGCACAGAGAGTTCCAAGGGTGTTCGATGAAGGGTTGTGACAATCCCTTGCTCGTGTAAGAAACACATCCCACAGGCACAGAAACTCCAGGGCTTTCTGCCGCGGTGCAGGAGCCCCGCTGTGACCCGATGTTTCTCTCTTTCTCTCCACCCCGCAGTGCCATGGCCACCTACTCTGCCACGTGTACCAACGCCAGCCCGGCGCAGGGCATGAACATGGCCAACAGTATTGCCAACCTGAGACTGAAGGCAAAGGAATATAGTTTACAGAGAAATCAAGTGCCCACGGTCAATTAACGACTGGAGGCAGCTGCTTCGCAGAAGGAGAAAATACGACAGCACCCGTCCTGCTTCGCAGCTTCTGTGCTGAAAGAAAAAAAAAAATTAAAAATGAAAAAAAAGAAAAAAAAGCCAACCCCAACCCAGAACTGAACATTGGGACCAAAGCGGGAGCAAATGAACCGCTCGAGTGACAAGGTTCCTCCTTCCTTTTGGGATAATGCCACCATTTTTTTTCTTGTTATTGTCAGGTTTATTGCTTCTGCTCAGTATACTACGAGCTTCTTCAGTTAAGGACAGTCTCACCTTTGTTGTTTTCCATTTTTGTACGGGACTGCAGAAAGAAACCTCCGCTGATCTCAGCCTGCGGCCGCCTCCCACCCAACACCGCGCTGAGGTGCAAAGCTTGCTCCCCCCACCCCAGCTCACCCTAGAGGAAGAAATCATTGGGTCACCGCTTTCTGTTGTATCCACCCGACCCTCCGTCCCCTCCCACGTCCCTTGTGCCACAGAGGCAGTGCCATTGATGTTAGACTGCGAGACGGGCTGGGAGCATCCTTCCCGGGTTGCCTGGAAGACCTCTGTGGGCTTCGCACACTTCATTGCCGCCTCGAAAAGCCAAAGAAGAGAGAAAAGCCAACGTGTGTTTGTGAGTGGAGGGGGGATGGAGGGGGTTGCTCTGTAGTGCCAAGAATAGGACTGTTTAGACACTCCTTTCCGTGCCTTAACGGCTTGTGCCACGGGGAGAGGCGTTGTCCAGATGCATTTGTTTTATATATACTGTATATATTTATATATATAAGATATACATGCAAGCTTGGTTGGTGTTTTTTATTAAACGAAATAAAATCCATTGAAAATGTTTGGGGTGTTTGTGCTGCATCCAGGTTCCTGGAGCCATGCATTCAGATTCCAGCCGCAGCCTCTCACCCTTGGCAGAGCCCTTCCCCATAGCTTTGGGCAGCACACAAAGTGGCCAGCTCTCCTCTTCCCGTGGGAAACCCCAGAGCAGTGGGGCTGGAGGGAGCCACACTTCTATGCAGATATTTCTCTTGGGTATTTGCATCTTGTTACAATAAGACAGGGGTCTTGCCTGCCTATCTGGCTTACATAGGTTCATGGAGAACATGTTCTCTGGAGAGCACACAAGGACGTCCCCGTGAAAAGTCTCTGCCAGTCCCTTGGAGGGTGGGTAGTGTTTCAGCAGGGAGAACACAGACCTGTCTCCCCCAGCGCCTGCTGGTGCCATGTGAGACCTTTCCTGTAGCCTTCACCACTCTCCTTTGCTCTCCCCACCTGCTCTCCTCCCTCCTCTGGAGAGCCAATTAGGACCCAATTTCCCTCTCTCCTTGAAGAGTGGAGGAGATGCAACCCAAACAGGGTGTCTTCCACGGAAGCAAATCAGGATCTTTCACATTGCTGGTGGTGCCTACCACCAGCAATGTGGCAGAAATCTTGGCTGTGGCAGGGGCTTATTTATGCCAAACGGTGCTTCTGCAGGAGACCTGCCCTAGAAAAGGGCTGCTTTGCCCTGGAGTTGCCCTACTGAAGTCAGCAGAGCTGTTCTGTGGTCCAGGCTGGGACACGGGGAGGAGAACGAAGCTTGGCTGTTAGGGATACCCCGAATGGTATCTTCGGTCTTGGGTCTCTGTCTAGGTATTTGCTGCAGACACCTTGGACATGTGCAGATGTCTGACAGCGGGGCTTGATAGTCTAAAATACCATATTGCAGGAAATGAGAAATAAAGTGAAGGTGAAAATTAAACTGGCAGAGTATGAATGGAAGTCCAGCCAAGGTATTTGAGCTAACACCGGGAAAAAAGCCCCAAATCCAAACTGATGGAAGTTGTGCTGATGATGCATGTGTTGCTTGTGGATTTATTTTTCTTCCTGTGTAGGTATTTCTGAGACAAGAAATCCAGCTGTGATCAGGACAAAAAGCTAAAAATGAGAGATTATGCTTGCAAACAGAACACAAGCAGGGAAAGCAAGACTGAACAAGCAGTGCATTTTAAGAAATCCCCCATGTTCTGTTTTGATCCCTCTTTTTTTTTTTTTTTTGGCCTTTCCTTCTGCAGCGCAGAGGAGCTAGCATTTCTAAACCAAAATATTTCTATCACAAGTTTGCAGTTCCAGCTCCTAGAGCCAGGTTATCCCATTGGAAATCTCAGCCTTCACTCAGGAACTCTCTCTTGGTTCCTGTGCCTACACAAACAGAGCAATGATTGAAGACCATATCCTGGAAGATCAGAAAGAAAAGGGACCAGTGCAACGTGATGCTGCTCAGCTGGCTGTCCCGTGCCTGGCTCTGGTACTCTCCCCTCGCCTTGCCCTCCTCTGGAGCACACCAGTGTTACCCATCCCTGGGCAGAGACCCATCTCAAGCCCCATGCTGTGATGTTTCCACAAAGGACAGGCTTTGTTTGTTCTTGATTGCTGATGGCCGCAGCCAGCAGGCAGTGTCTACTCCTCCATCAAGACAAATGTTACGATCGTGTACGTTTCATCTGCGTTTTGCCACACTGTGTAAATATATGTGCAAATTCAGAGCCTTATCCTAAAAGCGTGGAGTTCTGCAGGGTTTTAGGAGACTTCCAGTTGCAGATCCAAGGACGTTGCCATGGTTACCCCTGTTATCGCCAAGTTTGGGTACGGTTCAGGGGAAAAAAATGGTCTTGAGGCACATTTGCCTGCTCTATACAAGCGCTGATTTCTCAGCCTCCCCCCTTCCCAACGCAGGAATAGGCAGCTGATTCCCTGTAAGTGAGATCTGTGAGCACGGCGAGGATGGATGGTGGATGAGGCTGGTGGGACTCGACACGTGATGCCACGAGAGGGACTCCCAGATGGAAGCGTATCCTGTAAATTGTCTCTGGCTTTGCGATGTAAAATGTACAGTGTTTGCACTAGAATAGAAATGATCATGTTCAATAAAAGGGGGGAAAGACTCCCCAGTCCTTTCTCTGAGCTGCCCCGTGTGTGACGTGTTGCTGCCCTGAGGTCCTGCGGTGTGGGCTGGCAATGAAAAGGTCCTGGAGCATTGTGGGGTTTGGGCTTGGGCATCCTTGGGTGGGTGCTGGGGGTTGGCAAGGAGGGGTGAAAGGTGGGGAAGCCATGAGTTAGGAGAGGAAAAGTGCTGGGTCCCACTGCCTGGGTGGGGAGCAAAACAGGATGAGCTCAGCAGGGAAGAGGCTCCAATGCCAAGCAAGGGAGGGGCTCAGAGGCTAACGAGGGCTAATTAGTGCAGTGGACTATTAAAAGAGGAGTGGGCTGGTGCTTTGCAGTTCTGCTCTGCTCCCCCATCCAGAGCAGCCTGAGGCTGCTGCAGGGCCTGGGTAAGTGCAGGGCCCTGGCTGGAGCAGGAGGCAGTGCCAGGGCCCTGCTGTGTGGCTCTGGGGCTGGTGGGTTTCTGTGACTTCCCTTGGTGACCTCTGAGCCATTTGCTCAGGTTTGAGCCCAAAACTTGGAATCCTGAGCGTGGTTGGGCTGGCCCTTGCTTCCCTGCTGGGCTCCTGACCCCCATGTTGGGGTAACCGGGCAGAACATGTGGGGTGATGGGAGTCTGGGAGCCCACTGGGGGAAGGAGGGCATGTACCGAGCCTCCACGGGTACCTGCTGCGAGCCAAGCTCGTGTCTTGCAAAGCCAATTTTTTGCCCCTCTGACAGTGAAATAATAGCATCAGCCCCTTGCTTGCCATTTCCTGCTTTGATCTCCCAGCAGGACCGATGGCTGGGGCTGTCAAAGCCTCGGGGAGAGTAGAGCCCTGCTCTGGGGAGGAAACAACACCGAGGCTGAGGTGGGGTCGGGGCTGTGTAGGCCCCGCCTGGAGGAGGGGAGCAGGGCCTGCTCCTCACCCCATAACCTGCTCAGCAAGTGCATTCCCCACAGCTCTGGCCAAAAGCTCAGCCCAGTGACACTGCTCAGCACGACCTCTCCTCAGGATCCTGATGCAACCATCTCTCCTCCTGGTCTCAGAAGTGTTGTGCTGGCCTTCAGCTGGCAGCTCCTGGTGGCCAACATGTGAGTGAGGGGGCTGAACGTGAGGCCTCGGGATTGAGGCGTCCTTCAGTGAGAAGCCATCTCATGGGGATGCTGACATGTGCCTGGAGCTCACCTTTCCTTGCACCTTGGCATGATTTCCAGCTCTCCCTGTGCCACATGGTCTCTGGGGCTGCCAAAGCCACGCAGGGCCCTTCATCCTCTCAGGTTTCTCAGCGGTGCTGTATCCGGAAACAGCTTGAGGGGAAACATCCCCCAAATGGGATGGGAGAGCTGTGAGAGGTGGGAGCATCGCCTCTCCATCCCCATGGAGGGGTGGAGCTGGCCTTGGGGCTGTGGGAAGGCTGTTGTATTGCTCTGTGCTGATGGGAGTTGCTTAAAACATCGATGTGAGGAAGGAAAGCTGTGTGGCTGCAGAGCTCCACCTTCATCGCAACTCCATAAATGTGCCAAACAGGTTTCTGGCTGATGCTGTTGGTCCAGGAGGGTGCTCAGCCCCTTGTCTGCTGCTGTATGAGCACAGCTGTGTGGAAGAAGAGAAATCCAGAACCATATATCCCACCATTTTCACAATTTGGAATAGAGAGAGTGAAGGCATTCCAGCTGCTTCTGTGGGTCTGGAGCTCCTGTGCTTCCCACCAGTGGTGGCTGAGGAGAGCAGTGTGCCCCAAAGGCCACTCAGAAGCTGATAAGTTTCATTTTAAAAGTGTTTCTGGGAGGGCTGGAAGGCCAGCAATTGCTTTTGGGGTCTGGCAAGGACCTTATGGTCTGTCCATGTCCTCTTCCATACCCCTGGGGTCTGCTGTGGGGCTGCTGGGACCTTGGTACTCTGAGGTGAGGAACCTCTGTGAGGGCATTGCATCATCAAAGATCCAGGTGCTGACTTCTGTTTGTTTATTTTTAATGAAGCTAGAAGTAAGGGATTGTCCCCTCTGACAGTGTGGGCAGGCAGCACTGTCCCCTGTGCTCTCCTACAGCCTCCTGCATGCAGGGGTCCCAGGGCGATGCCAGGGTGGGTCCTCAGGCCCTCCAGCTGTGAAGATGGTGCTCAAATGAATGGAATGATGAAGGGGAGTTGGAGTAGATGACCTTTAAAGGTCCCTTCCAGCTGAAATGATTCCATGATGTAAATGCCTTTGGAGGGGCAGGGGGATCAATATCCCCATGTTATGGTGGGAGAGGCACAGGGGCAGTTAACAGTGGGCTTAGAGATGGCAAACGGTGTCTTACAATTTCATCTTTCTTTATCTTTTTCTAATAACTTTTTGGAGATTAGAGTTACTCTTTCCAGATCCTTGGCCAAACCCTGCTCCCCACTTCGCTGCAGTCCCTCAGCAGCCTCACACAGATCTTCCCTTCCTGCCTCTGCCTTGCCAGGCAGTGCCAGATGCTGTCTCACAGCTGCTGGTTTCCTGCCCAGAGGTGGCTTCAGGGATGGGCTGGGTGCAGCTGTTAGCAAGGACATCAACCATGCTACAAACACATCTCAGGACACCACGAAGTGCCCTGTGAGCAACAGAGCTGGGCAGTGAGAGGGGTTCCATCTGCCCAAAACGCAACCAGATGTGAAGGAAATGAGTTCCCCTCCATCCCCGGGCCGGAGCAGTCACGCCGTGCTGCTGAGGTGGCTCCTTAGCACTGCTGAGCTTTGGGGTAGGATGGGGTGGGGACAGAGCCCTCCTGGGCCACATCAGACCCTTATCTGCAGGCTGAGTGCAGCTCTTGGGGCTGGCAGCACACTCCTCACCACGTCCGAGGGCTGTATCTAACGCTGATTGTAGAACTGAGTTTCTTTTCCTGTGGTAGCATCCAAGATTTCACATTTTTGACTTCATCCCAAATCAGGCCGAGGAGTGGAAATCTCTAAAAATACCGTAATGAAAATGCAAATACGCACAGGCATGGCTGGGGCGCTGACACGATAGATTTTTCCAGCCTTGCTGAAGTGGAACACATCGAGCCTTTGAAAAATAAACTTCCAGGAAAGCTGCTGCGTGTCTGCCGTGGCCATATGTCACCATGGCTCAAGTGGGACATCTGAGCAGGACATTTCATGTCCAGAACTTGGCAGGATGAAGGCTGTTTTCTCCAGCGTCTCTCTGGTGGGCAGTTCTACGTGTGTCCTCTACAAGCCCTGTGCTCAGCATGGATAGATCTTGCCTTTCATGTCTACGGTAAAAACACACAACAGCATCGCAGGCTCAGAGGATGACCTGGATCTGCTTCATCCCGATTACCCAGATCATTCAGGATCACGAGGGCCCCATGCTGCCATGCAGAAGAGCAGAGATATCAGGGAATGGGCTGAGTGAAGATGGCAGGGGCCAGGGTGGTAGTCAAGGTGACGCACTTACTAGGTCAAGGTTAAGATGTGGCAGAGGTGTTGGAGAATGGACTGGATCAAGATGGCAAGGACCAGGTTGGTAGGCAAGGTGTTGAACTTACTGGGTATTTTGTTCCCCAAGATGGGGTTTCTCATGTAACAAAAACACCCAAGATGAATTTCAGAGGTAAGCAGTGGGAATCCACCCATGGCAATGACTTGCTGACGGCCAACAGGTCCACCTTGGGCCTCGCCAAGGAGAGCTCGCTCACCCAGTGTGGCAGCCTCAAATAATGAATAATAATAATGATCTGTCTTTAATTTCCCCTCCCTCCTCTCGGTGATGAATGGCTCGCAGAGAGGAGGAGAAGCAGCTGTTGACGGGGAGCAGGGTGGCTTCTCTGGGGTTTATTGTTTTAATCATGGCCTAAGCGAAAGTGACAGCCTGAAGATGAAATATCTGCTGAAAGGAAATCATAACTCTGGGTGACTCCACTTAGCTCTGTGACTAGCGAGGGTATATTTTTGTTGGACACAGTGGATTGTGATCTCAACTGAGCGGTCGCTGAAACTCCCCTCCTGCCTCAGTGCTGTTGGGTTTGTGACATCTCCGGCGCCACACGGGAGATCTTAGACCTACCAGGAGCCTTGTGTTGATGCTGGCCTGGCCTCGGTGGGTCTGGATCTGGAAGATCTATGCTGAAGACAGGAAGGCACAATGATGAACGGGGCTTTGTAACCCCAAGGGAGACAAGGTGGGCAAGGCAGCGGCCATGAGATCTTCTCACCAGGAGGGAGAATGACTGTTGTGGCTGAGGGACGCCAAAAGAGGAGGCAAGGCTGTAGATGGATGAACAGCAGGGAACTCAACCCATGAGGCCACCACACATCTGGCACATGGGACCTCCGCATACCCCGCTGCCTGGTCCCAGAGGGGTTAATGGTGCACGTGGCTGTGAAGTGTTTGAGCTGGCGCATCTCTGAGCACCATAAACGTGGGGAGAACAGCTTTAAAAATAGCTTCTTCCATGTTCCTGAAAAAATGTTCTCATGTGCTCCGCTGGCTGAAGCCGTTGTTAGGAAACAAAATGCTTCCCATCAGCAGTCATTAGTGCCTGAGCCTGGGCTGGGGTGATAGAACGAGAGTGGTTATGGAGAGCAGAACAAGACCAGAACAGAAAAGTCAGCAAAGTTGTTCTTTTCCTAATTAAAAAAACACATCCTAGTCCGCTAATGGTGCCAGAACGCTCACGGTCCTTCTGCTGGATGGGAGCCCTGGCAGCGCCTTTGTGCAGAGCTCAACCTCCAGCCCCCAGGTAGGGACAGGGGAGGCACAGGAGGGCAATCGCTGATGTCCCCACGTGAGTCCCCACCTGCACAACCCAAGGGGCTGCGCGCCCAAGGGTGGCTCCCATTCAGCAGATTTTCCCTTTGAGGAGGGTGTTGCTGTGTGCGTGTAAGCTCAAGCTGATTTCATCGCATGTGTTGGCTTTATTGGAGTCAGTGGGGAGAAGCGTGGGCTGAGCAGGAGCAGGAAGATCCTGCGCCCAAAAATGTTTGGGAAATGTGTGTTTCATGTGTATGGCACATGCAACTAATGTTTGTGCTGTACTAATGCACGCATCTACATCATTGAGTTACAGCTGTGGGTGCAAGACTCGAGAGAGCAGTGGTAAGATTTGATTATATATATATATATTTTTTTTGTATAGCTTTTTGCTGTTTTGTTTTGCAGAACTCCATCGTGCTCCCATCCTGGTGCATTTGTAGGCATGCCACAATCCTCATGCTGTTGCATGGGAGATAGTTTGCATGCAGACCTGCAACTGAGTCTTGCCTCCAGCCCAGCCCTGCCAGCACCGGTACCACTTGTGGTTGCATTCCCAAAGTCCAGGCTTTGCTTGCCCATCTGGCTATGCCACGTGCCCTGTTCTTCACTGAACACAACAGGTAGCACAGACTCATTGGGGCAGTGGAAAGGAGGAAGAAAAAGAAAAAGAAGGGGACAGAGAGGAGGTAGGTGCTGGGGAGGGGTGAGGTGAGCACTGAGGGATGGTCCCCAGTGCTTTGGGGTTGGGATGAGCCCTCATGTCCCTGTGCCCAGCCACTGCTGCGGGGCTCCTGTCCCAAATGTTCGTTTTTGGGAAGGGAGGAGTTTCACCACGTCTCTTGCTGTTGTTCACCTTTCCTAGTTTCCCAAAAAAGGGATTGGAAGGAATTGTTTAAAAAAAAAAAAAAAAAAAAAGACTCACTCATTGTTTTTCCTGGCCAAAAAATACCTTGAACAAACTAATTTGAAATCTGACAACCCCCTCCAAAACTTTTATGCCGAAACGTCACTGTTTCAGCAAATTCTAATATTCGAGTGACTCTGCTCGTGCTTGTTTTTCCTGGGAAGCCTTCAAGGTACGAGTCATTAAACAAGCACTGCTTGAAGATGCCAGCGCGCTGGCCATGTCCTGTTATGGATGAGTAACAGGGAAATGAGCGCTCACTGATTAGCAGCAATTCCCGCATTAATGATGATGGGGAAGGAGCCAGGTTTCAAAGGTCAACGTGCTGGCTTGGTGACATGGGGACCACTGGCTCCTTCTGATGCCAGAGCCTGCTCAGAGCCATCAATCAAAAACCAGCCATCAGGCATGGAGGTGTTCGCCTCTTGCTTCCCTTCCATTCCTTCGCTGTTCCTAGGAGGTGTACATTCCTCCAGTGCTCTGCTCTGGAGCCTTGTTTCTCTCTCCAGCACCTACTTCTCACAAAATCCATCACTTTAATATGCTTACTTTAATCGGATGCATCTTGCTGATGATTTATATCCAGGTTGGGACCCAGGAGGGAACAATTTCAACCCAATGAAAAATTTGCCTCGGGCAATGCAGGGGCTGTTGAGGATGGAGGAGCAGCTGTGTCCCAGAGCTGAAGTCCTGGGGTGCAAATGGGCCTCCCGCAGGCTTAGGAAGCTTTGAGAAGTCTACATAGCTCTTGCCAGCTCTCCTACACAAAGGAGAAATCTTATTTTATTCCATTTTTCCCTTCCTCTTGTACTTTCAAGAATTTATTTGGCTTGGTTTCTGGCAGGAAACTTCCAACAGGGATATTGAGAAGACACCGGTCACAGCCTTTGTGCTCATGCACAGCGAAGGAGGCTGTCCCAGCAGAGCTCAGATCTCCAGAACTTGCTGGAGATGAGGATTTGTTTCCCAACCATGCCCCTGGGGCAGCCCAGGCACAGGAGCTCTGTCGTGCTGGGACTGCACTGGAAAGCCACCTGCAGCACTGAATATAAGATTCTTAGCCACGTAGCTTGTTCTTAAACCATGTGTTTTGCACTTGATTTGCAATGTTGTGAAATGTTTGGTTAGGAATATGGTTGGGAGATGTGGTCCCACTGGAAGCAGGCATCCTGCATCCCCACTGCTGCCTCTTGGGATTCATCCCTGCTCTGAGCATCCTGCTGCTGATGTCCCCATGTCCCTCTGCTCCCTAGTGCCGCAGCACTGCTGCCCCGTGTTTGCAGACCCACAGCGAGGATCTTCTACCTTGCCACAGAACCACAGAATGGCTGGAAAGGGCTGGAAAGGAGCTCAGAGACCACACAGCTCCACAAAGGCAAGGACCCTGTGTTCCTCTCCCTATTTCCTACAGGAGCAGCCCAGAATCTGTGGCATCTCTGTATGGTGGCCAGGTGACATACCTTGAGCTCCAGCTACTTTTTGGGCGTATCTGTGGATGTTCAAGATGTTGAAGTACCTGCCTGAAGCACGAAGCTGTTGTGGGCTTCACTTCCATCGCAGGAATATTTCCTCTGAGTGACAGCTCTGAGGGATGGTGGTGGCAGCATGGTCACCGCTGGGCTCTTCCCATGGAGAGCAAGAGCAGGGTGATGGGCATCACTTCCCTCTTGAGACTGGGTCTCGGTGGGTTCTCCTCACCCATCAAATTGCTGGAGGAAGGGAAGCCCATCACAAAACGCTGTCACCAGACAGCTGCCTTAGACCTTGTGTTTGGTTTTATTTCTGGAAAACATGAGCGGGGCAGTATGTCAGCAGGCTCCAGGACGTGGTGTCCCCCAGGACCTGCCCTCGAGCAGTAAGACCCTGTGCTCAGAGTCCTGCAGGTGGCTCCTCCTGAAACCCAACCTCTGACAGGCCGTGTAAATCCCTCTCGTATTGCTGATTGGACATAAATCTCCCCAAAACCACGATGCTTACCCAACATTATTGCATGATTGAGACATAAATCCCACATCAGCTTGGTGAAATATCTGCGGCTATCGAGTTAAACAAGTCAAGACAGCTCCTTAACTATTCCCAAACATTAGCTTATTAAAACGCAGAGGAGGAGCAGCCCATTGGAGATGGTTTTGGAGCTGCCATTTGTCACATCTGTACGAGTCATAAACAGGTCCACAGCTTCTGGCTCTGCCTTGAGCTTCTGGGAATGGTGATATGGCTGGGGAGAGCGGATGCTGGAGGGGCTGTGCAGATGCGGGCTGGTGAGGAGGGGTTTTGCTTGGGTAAGAAAAAAGAAGGGGGAAATAGCCTTTTCTGTGCCATGTTTTAGCATCCCAGGATGCAAACAAATCCTCATCTCTGGTCCTGTGCAGTTTGTGATGGCAGATTTCCATGCACTGTGACCAAACCCAGAGAGCTCAGTGGGCATCTGAAGGAGGATTTGCAGCATCCCCTTTCTCCCCTCTGGTCTTGTTAGCCTCTTCTTGAGCAGCTGCATGAAAGATCCCCTTGTTTTGGGAGTCTCCTTGATTCTCAAGCTTTGCCTTTCCTTACAGTGAAGGATATTCTTTGTCCCCTGGGGTGCAGGTGGGGCTGTGATTCTGCTCCATCCCTTTGTGCCTCCATTGTGCACGGCAGCATCTTAGGGCTGGCTGTGCCTGGTCCTGCTCCCAGTCCTTCCACAGGCGCTGGGAGCCGAGCTCTGCTCCACTGGCTGGGGGGATCTCCCCGCAGGAGAATGAATCAGCCCCGCTGGCAGCTGGAGCAGCCCAATGACGTGAGGTCAGGGGCTGGGCAGGGGAAGATTTAAAGCCCCTTCTCTCCACAACATGAAGCCCCATGATTTGGCTGTTTCAGCAGCTGCCACGGTCCTTGACAGCGTGAAATGTCAGCAATGGACTTTGCCCAGCGTTTACATAAACTCTGAACTGTGTGCAGCCACGTGATTGAGCTATAAATCTCCCAGAAGAAGCGAGGTTGTGGGTCCTTCCAGGGCAAGCTAGAGCTGGAAGCAGAGGGAGGCTGGCCATGCCTTTTGGCTCCCCACGGCCCTGGATGCAGCATCCCAGGGGATGCATGGAGGGGATATGGCCTTTGGAGAGCCTCTGCCACCTTCGTGGCTGGAGACCTGGGTACTAGCCCTGCTCCATGCTCTTCAAGGGTCACCTGCTCCTCATGCTTCCTCTGTTTTGTAGACGATCTTGGGCTCTGCAGACAGATGCTCAGCCTTGGTGTCCCCAGATTTGTGGATGTGGCACCAAGAAACGTGGGATAGAGGTAGGACTCGGTAGGTCATGTTTGTGGTTGGACTTGTTGATCTTGAAGGTCTTTCCCAACCTGGTTGGTTTTGTGATTCTATTTCTGAACGGCTCTGCTGTGCTTTGGGCTGGCACAGAGGATTCACTCCCCTTTGCCTCTTTCAGCTCATGGCTAAAGCAAGATCTCCCATTTGGTTCTGTCACAGCAGGTCCTTCCCAGCTCAGGTCCTCACCAGCATCCCTTACACCTGGTTTCATAAACCCTATGCAGGGCTATGGACTTCAGCTCTCCCCTACAGACAGAAAACAGATGACGGTGTATTCTCCAGTTCTCCACCAAATTTTCAGGCTGCTGAGTAGCAGCACTTTAAAAATTGCAATGTGCAAGCAAAAACTCTTGCAAGTGCTCCAAGTGAAGGATGTTGCTCTTGGGAGACAAATTCCCTTCAAGATGATGTTCTCAAATATCAATTGCTTTTGAAACTGGAAGTTTGGCATCTGTGAAAAAGCTGCCTGGTGTTGGACAGAGGGCAGTGGTGGAGGTAGTGGTATTTATTACTGGTAAATGTGTGCGAGTAATGTGTGTTAAAAGGAGAATCACACCACGCTATGGCTTGCTCATACACCAGACCTATGGTCCCAGTCACCAGGGCCAGACCCCCAGCACTGTGTCCCACTGTGTGTGCATGGGTCTGGGCTTGCATCCTCAAGGGGAGGAAAAACCTAGCACAGGGAATGTCAGCAAATTAACAAATCAAGTCATTTCTCCTCCAAAACTCCGCTGGCTTCTTCCCATCCAGCTGTGCTTTACCCTGCAGGCTTGACCCCTTTCCTCAGGGCTGGAGTTCAAGTGACCTACATCTAATTTCTCACCGCCTTCTGATGAGTGTTTTCATAACGTTTTTCTCCTTCCCAGCTTTGGGGACCTGCCAGAGCTTGGCCCAAGCTGAAACCCTTCTGCTCTTTGACATGGGAGGCTGCTCTCTGCAGGATGCTTCCTGGAGACTCGTGGAGGCAGGAGGCATGCAGCCAGTGCGGGAATTGGAGGCAGGGATGGTGGTGATGGTTTGTGGTCTTGTAAGAAGACCACATGTGGTCTTTTCCATGGTTGGAAAGCACCAGGATTGGCTTGGGGCCATGCCATGGACAGAGCAGAGCATCAGGTGATGCTGCCTGATGGTGATGAAGATGGTTGGTCCCTTTCCAAGGGGCTGCAGTCTGGGAAGGGAGGAAGGAGGGCAGGGGGAGGGAAGGTTTGATGCATCATTGTGGTGCTCATGCATGGACCTGGGGTGCTCGAGGCTGGCGCTGGAGCCACAGCTCTCCCTCCCCAAAGGTTGAAGGAGGATGGTGAGAATCACTGGGGATGTATGGGAACACCAGGAAAGAAAGGAGAAGTGACAGCTCTTCAGAGATGGGATAGGGATGGGATTGGAGATGGCAACGGAGATGGGATGGGGCTGAAGAAGGGAATGGGGGTGGAGCTGGGACCAGAGATGGGGAAATGGGCCCCCGTGTGCCTGGGAGTGGACAGCAGAAGTGGGAAGCTGCACCAGGAATGGCACTGGGGACTCCATGGAGAGATCCTGGCTTAACTACTGGAAGATTAATTCATTAATGATGAAATCCACTTGAATTTTACAGGGGCTGGAATATTGCGTACAGAAATGAGGCATTTCTCAGCTTTCCACCCATGCCCAGCTTCACCAGCTGAACATAGAGCCTGTGGGGATCCTGTTACCCTTTGTGGGACGGGGAAGCCATTGTGTGTGCCTCGGGCCCGGCAGCCATGGATTTGGGAATGTCTCTGGCCCATGGAGCAGAGCTGTCTGTCGATGCCTCCACTCGCTGGATGTCTCTGCAGCCGATGCTCATTCCATGTAGGAGAGCCAACACTGGAGCCAGCAGTGCTGCACTCTGACACGGGGACAACCCAATGCTGGGTTTGGCCTCCTGGCCTCGCTTTGATGTGCTGCGGTGCTGCCCCCAGCTCACGCGCCCCAACCCACACTATTCCCCGGGGCAGACCCCTCTTTCCCGGCATCCATGAGAAACATCCTCCTTGCGGTGTTTCTGAAAGGAAAAAATGTCCTCAGCTGCTGTAAATAGCACAGGGAAATGATTTCTCATGGTCCTGCGAGGACCAGTGTTTCTGCTGCTTGAACCTCATAAAGTCACTGGGCAAATGTCAGTGGAGAGCCCTCCTCCATGGCTGGGCCCTTCCCATGCTGCTGACCCCATGAAGGCTTTGGGAGCCCCCAGGAGCCTGACCAACCGGGGTGCTGGAAGAAGCACAGCCCTTCCCTCTGGAACATCGAGGAAACATGGATGTGTCTGCTTTGCACATGGCCAAAGAAAGCTTGGAGATTCTCACTGACCTCACGCTGCTGGATAATTTGGTGGTGAATGTGCAGGTATTGGTCCTGGGTAGAAATCAACTCCTCTACAGATTGGCCGTCCTACAGTAGAGATCTCCAGAAGTGCCAATCTCTTGGGTTGCTGTGTATGAGTAGGAGCCCAGCTCCAGTAGAGCACCTCCAGCCGCTTCCAGGAGGAACGTGAAAGTCTTCACATCATGGGCCTGTGGCAAAACAGCATCTTCCCTGCTCCCTGAATTCACCCAGGGATTGCGATGTGCGGAGATGAAGGGATATTGTGTCCAAAGAAGGGCAACAAAGCTGGTAAAGGGCCTGAGCATAGCCTATGAGGAGCAGCTGAGGGAGCTGGGATGGGTCAGTGTGGAGCAGAGGAGGCTCAGGGGAGACCTCATGGCTCCCTACAGCCCCTGGCAGGAAGTGGTGGTGAGGGAGGGTCGGCCTTTGCTCCTGGGTAACAGGAATAGGACAAGAGGTGATGGCCTTAAGTGGCACCAGGGGAGGTTCAGGTTGGATATTAGGAAAAATTTCTCCTCTGAAAGAGTGGTCAGGCACTGGCACAGCTGCCCAGGGTGTGGTGGGGTCACCGTCCCTGGAGGTGTTCCAGGATCATGGAGATGTGGCACTGAGGGACACGGCTCATGGTGGGGCATGGTGGGGATGGGCTGACAGTTGGACTCAATGACCTTAGAGGTCTTTTCCAACCTTAATGATTTTATAAATGAAAAAATAGGCAAATGGAGGCGAATGTTTCCCACAGGAAAACAAGCCCTCACCCCGGGACCTGCACTCCAGCTCCCACGCCGCAGTGAATCAGCCTCGTCCCAGCCACGAGAGCAGACCTGGAGCATGGAAACCTCAGCCCCACAGTCAAATATTATTTCAAAGCTAATGACAAACAACATCTATTTTTGCAGTGGTCTTGTTTAAAGTATTTCCCCTTAATACTCTCGAAATAGCCGTAATTGAAAACGGTTCTTTGAAACGCCAGGGCATGCTTCTTTAATTATATCTTGTGCTGCCTGTTTCCAATGAACGGGCCCTGTCTGTTTGCAGTTACCGGCTGTTATGAGAAACAGGCTTGGGCCCAAGCTGGCTGGAACCAAAAGGAGACGCATTTCTCTTCCGAGGCATCATTGGAGTTAATTAACTTTAATAGCCCCCCAAACAACTCCCTGATTTTTCCCCTGCCTTGGCACTGGTGCACACTGGGGACTGCTGGGGCAGTGCTGTCCCCGTGTCCCCGGGATCCATCCTCGCTGCTGCTCTGCTCTGGGAGAGGCTGGGAAGGCTGCAACAGAGCCTGGTGCGAGAGAAATGCTGCTGTGGAGTGGGGAAGATGGAGCAGCGGGGTGGAGAGGGTCGGCGAGATGACGGCAGCGACGCGATGCAGCGGCACCGGGTGTTAATTACAAAGAGCAGGGCAGCGTTAATCACACCGAGCGTCACGAGAAGGAGCGCCCGCTGCTCCCGGTGCCCGCGGGGCCGGGGCCTCTCCTCGGGCCGCCAGGGGGAGCCGAGCGCCCGCGGATCGCAGAACCGTCGGATCCTTAATGTCTGGAAACACCGCTGGGGTCATCGAGTCCAGCCCCAGCCCATCGCACCGTGCCCACTGAGCCATGTCCCTCAGTGCCACATCGCCACGGTTCTTGAACACCTCCAGGGACCGTGACCCCACTGCTCCCTGGGCAGCTGTGCCAGTGCATCACTGCTCTTTCCGAATTTTTTCCTAATATCCAACCTGATGCCGGCCCCGCAGAGCAAGAGAGGGATGCGAAGCAGAGGTCTTGGGGTCCTACACTGTCACTATGAGGGTCTGGGGAGGTACTGGAGGTCCAAAACGCCCCCCTAAACGCTCTCACTTGCTGTATATGCATGCAGTGATTAAGCCTAGGGGAGGAACACACCTGTCAGCGTGTTAGCTGGGGCTTAGTGGACCTTAATTTCCCCAATCAGCCCACCTGCCCTCCCATCCATACACCCAGGACCCCATTTAAGCTCAGGCCAGAGCACTCATCCCCTCTCTGAGCTCTGCCCATCCTAAATTTTGTGTAGGGCACGTCTAGTTTTGATTTTGATGCCCTTCCTTCTCTGCAGATACAGTGCTTCCTTAAGCCTATTTCTCAAGTGGAGACAAATGAGCTGACGTTCGGGCTAAATTCAGGCTAGCTGGCACCTCCTGTGCTCCTGCTGGGGCTGGCTGTGTGCTCCAGCATGGTCCTGGCCAAGCCTGAGTGCCCCCAGACCCATAAGAACCTGCAAAGTAACTTCTGCCCAGCCTGAACTCCAGAGGCAGCTCAAGAATCCAGCAAGTGAGTTAATTGGCATTTTGATCCAAATGACCATTGCCCTGGAGGAGCAGTGGGCTTCGGTGGAACTCAGAGCAAGCACTGCGACCGATGCTTTGTAACATTACGAAGGAATTTACACAGGGATTTTGGATTTTCTTTTTTTTGGTTGGCAATTAAAAGTAGCCGCAGGAGAAGCGAGTGAGTGCTGGCTTTGCTGTCTGCTCCATGTACACTTGGAGAGATTTATTCCTTGGTAGCAGAAGATCAGATCCTCCCATTCCAGATTCTGTGCAAATGAGCGCTAATTATGGTTAATGGTTGTACTGAAGTGAATAATTTTTTGCCAGTATGACAGCAATAATAATATGATTTAGTAACATCCCTGCAGCAAAAGAACCCAAAACCGCTCTGAGTTTGTGTCTGCCAGCTTTACACAACAGGCAGGACAATGGCAAGAAGACAGTGGGAAAGGACATTGGCACGAAGGAACATCAGTCAGCGGCTCGGGATGGGCTCTGCTACAGAACTGACCATTGACTTGAACATGGGGAGCCCTTAGAGCACACCAGGGAGCGGCTCTGGCAGGAATTTGCCATGCCATGTTCTTCTCCAGCCCCCTGGATCGTGTCATGTGCACTGCTGCTCAAAGCCATTCGCTCTGCACAAAAAGGAGTTTGGTGGTTTCGCCTCAAAACCAGTGTGGCCACTGGGAGTGCCCAGCAGTGAGGCATGGGAAGCATGCACAGGTTGTCTGAGCAAGGGTAAATGGAACAAAGAGTGTGAGCAGGAGTGGTATTGATCCTGAAAATGTGATATGAGGAAGTTATAGAAGCAAAACATCTCGCAGACCTGTGGCAGGTAGCCAAATGCAGTGTGGAAAAAGCAATCTGCAGGGCAAACAAAGCGTGGGCTGGGAGCTCAGGCTGGGCAGCTCCTCCAAGCTGGCTTCCCTGGGGCAGTGGTGGTTCAGCATCCCAAAAGGGCAGAGCCAGCTGCAGTGCGAGTGTGGGTGCAAATACTGGGGTGCAAGGTGGGCTTCTCCAGCTCTCACCACGCTGCTGGATGCCTCCAGGAGGGTTTGTGAGATGTTTGCATCGTGAATGGCAATGTACTAATAAGGTTATGCACGAGGAGGAGAAGCCAGGAGAAGTCACCCTCCCTGTGCTGTGCATATGGGCACCATCCTCGGGGCTGGAGCTGTCCTTGGAGAAGAGAGAGGGACATTGTCTTCCTTGGCTGGGTTTCTTGTAGCTGGCAATTAGCAGTCCTAAAACCACAATGAGGCAACTTGATTCCTTGCTGCTGGGGAGCAGCTGTGGTCTGCAAGGAGAAATGGAGCTTGTGCAATGCCCTGGGGGAGCCAGCACGAGGGTGTGAGCAGTCCTGCTCTGCTTTGGGGGATGCAGCTGTCCTGCTTGCAGGAGCCCCTCTCCTCTAGGTGCTGGGCACCTCCCCATCCTGGCAGCCTGCAGCTCAGCTCATTCGTGCTGCTGGGGCAGGAGGAGTGAGGGCGATGCAGGGAGGGTTGCTCTGCGGGGTTAGTCACTGCCCTCCTGCTCCCAGGTGGTTGAACCGGCTGCCTTTTGTGCAGGTATGCCTCTCTCGAGGACAAAAGGGATAACGCAGTTAATGAGCAGGAATTATGTGACTGTTAAATCCACAGAACCTGTTTCAGGTGGGCTTGGTCACAAAGCACAGCTTTGTGCTGAGATTTGAGCCCGTGGTGTCCGGTTCTCTGCAATGGGTTTGTTCCCCGTGGGCACAGCCCTCTGCAAGAAGTGAAGATGGAAGGCAGACATTTGGGATGATCCCTGTGCACTGGAACAAACCCGGTGGGTTGTCCGTGACCGTGGTGCCTCTGTCCCTAGCAACAGTTATGAGCATGGCAGCAGTCCCCTGTGTGTCACTGGCGGGAGCAGGGCTTTACCCATGCAGTAGCGAAGGCGTTTGGTGTGCGTGTCCTTTGGGCCTCTGCTCCTCTGGCCAGGTTGTGTAAGGCTAGGAGTGGTGCCAAAGACAGGTAAACACTGGAGCCCTTTTTTGCCAGGTGATTGCCCAAGAGGAGGACAATCCCATGTAATTTTCCAAGAGCCAGGTGCCTTTGAGGTCTACAGGGCATCCAGCACCAACAGTGGGTGGTAGTGTGGGCATTAGGGGAGAGCTGCTACCATGGAGAAGTGTTTTTCAGACTGACACAGCAAGATTTTCTGTTGCTGTACCTGGAAAAGATTTCATGGGGTTTTATTGGCTTTGGCCCTGTCTGGAATGCTTTGGGTTACACTTGTAGCGGAGAAAAGATCATAGGGGCTTCTGGAAAGGAGCTGCCCCAGGTCAGGGCTGAGAGGAGCATTAAGAGGAGAGATGGCTTTGGTTGCTCTCCACATTAGATAAAATCCAATGGGAATGATCTTCCTGTAAGGATTTTGCTCCCAAACAAAAATGGGGAGGAGGAGTGCCAAAAAAGAGATGAAAAATGCATCTTTAACTACTCCCAAGAAAAACAAGAGGGATGCAATTAGTGCGGAGCAAATGGGAGATGGGTGCTGCCCGTCACCGCCCACCTCAATGCGATGCCAGCCGCTGATTTATGGTCCCTGTGCGCTGGGCTGTGCCAGCCTGCTGGGATGTTTCCCATTTGGCACTTCAAAGACGGGTGAACAATGGGGCTGTGCTTCAAAGCACAAGGGCTGGGGGACGAGAGGGGCCCGGCGAGGCAGCAGCAGTGCCTCTGGAAGCTTTGCTCATCTCTTGCTGCGAACAGCATCGGGAGCCCATCCACAGCTTCATGGTCTCAATGGGTTTTGAGCTCCCCAGCAGCTTCCCAGTGGGTATAAAGCACCCTGTCCTTCCTGACCTGTCCATTTGCTGATGTTCATCCTCAAGCTTTCACACCTTGGCTTCACCACGGCCAGTGTTTGTCTTGCTCTGCAGCCAGGACAAACAGCTGCAATCCTGGGAGCCGTGCACGGGGCCAAGGTCACAGCAGGCAAAGGTAACATGGGCTGTGAGCTCCTGCAGCTTCTGTCATTGTTGGTGAAACAGAGCTGTGGGCTGGAAAAGGAGACTTTTGTAGGCAAGACCACTTTTTCCCCATCTGCTATTGCTCTTCTGGAAGTTGAGAGCTCCCTTCTGCTGCTGCTTTCCTGTAGTGCATGACAAAGTCAAACTGGGGTCTGCAGGTGTTGGGCAGAGCTACCTTTGGTGCCATTAGAAATGTTAAGATTTTTTACTATGTTTCAACAGACTTCTTTGCACATCCTAACTTCTCTCTCTTTCTCTGCCTTCCCATACTTGCAGCCTTTTCCTTCTCTTTGCTGTCCCTTTCTAGAGAGGAAAAATGAAGGAAAATATCCAAAATCTTTTATTTTTGAAGAAAATGTCATCTGAGAAACAAGGAGTCAAGAGGTCCTCAGGCTTTTTGTTTCTGATGCTTGGCAGCTGTGTCACCGACTCCTGCATCTCTGTTGTCCTCCCGCTGCCTTTGGCTGATGCCTCCTGTCCTCATGCCAGGCACGGAGCAAGCACTGTCATCCTCTCGTTGTCCCATGTGTTCTTTTCTAACAAATGTTTTGATTTGCAGGAGAACTCCTCCTCCAGGTTGTGTCCTGTGGGAGTCATGGGGAAGACCCACGTCTCTTCTGGGATGGGAATCCAAAAGGCCAGCTCCAGCTTAGTAACTTACGTCCATTAAGTCTGCTTAATCGTGACTCCAAAACTGTTCCCTTGAAACCCAAACCAATTTGTCAGATAGCGGGAAAACTAGCTATTTCTTTTTCCCTTTGGTTACTCAATCGTTTTACTGGCATTCTCCATTCTATTTTATTTGAAGACCATTTAGCATGAATTAATAGTCCAGCTTAGCTTTGGAGGCCCCAGCAGCAGCATCCTGCAGGCTTCCCATCGCCTGTACTCACCAGCTGGGCTGTTCTCCTCCAGGCCACTGTGGAGGCCAGGGCTTGATGGATGGGCTCACACAGCAAGGCAAAGATGGAGAGTGCAGAGCTGGATTTGGGCTTGCAAGCAGACTTCTCTGTGCTTGCTGTGTTTTGTCCTTTTGCACAGATGTCCTCCGAAGAACATTTGACCCATTTATTAGAACTGAGGATTTGAGGCAATGGGGAAGTATCATCCAGAGAAAGTTCACAGGAACCTGTAGAAAACCAGCCCAGCCAGTGAGCTGCTTGGAGAAAGCCCTGTGCTTGGGGAACTGGGACCGTTGCATGATGTGATTGGGAGCTGCCTGGCTCTGGTAATGCTCATGGAGGCAAGGGGAGAAGGCAAGATACAAACCCTAGAGCTCCACAATGCTCTGCTGCTCCTACACTCCCCTTTACTCTGCCCTTATATTGGTTATAGACTCCTTACTTCTCCTTTTCTGAGGATGGATCCCCTCCAGACGCTCTCCATGGTGTCCTCTACTAGAGAGTTTCAATTATCAGCTGCTCTCAGCACCTCAGGCATCGCCGTGTTGCTTTGCAGAGGTGCTGGAGGCAGCTGTTTGCTAACCCTGGCCTCTCTCTTGGAAATAATTTCAGCCCAATGTCTGATTTCCTAACTCAGGAGCTCTGAGCCCGCAGCTCCTCCTCACGTTACAGCTGTGGAACTGCTTAAGTCCACACAGCAGAAGGCAGCCATCCAAACAGACGCCGGACTCTGGCCCTGCCTCCCATGCCTTGCCGCATAAAAGCTTCGCTCTTGGCAAGAAACGCCTCTGAGCCCCAGATCCTCTCCTCCCACAGCCTCTCCCAGCTGTCAGGCACCTGAGGGCTGCACAGGTAAGCGAGGACAGATGGAGAACCTCGAGGTGTTCTATGGGGCCTATGTGGGCCGCATGGCGCCATGATGGCCGCTCTTCCACCCACAGGGCACCATGGTGCGGCGTGTGGCCGTGGTGGGCGCGGGCATCAGCGGGCTGGCGGCCACCAAGTGCTGCCTGGAAGAGGGAATGGAGCCCACCTGCTTCGAGCAGAGCGAGGACATCGGGGGCCTCTGGCGCTACACGGTGAGAGGCTGGGGCTGGGCAGTGTGGAGGCTGGCTGGGGCTAGGGGAGTGCGTGGGGGCAATGGTGGCCGCAGGAGAAGACTTAAAGTCAGTTCTAGGTGATCCAAAACAGTCAGTTTGGATCAAAACACAAAGCCTGGAACGCCACAGCCAACCTCTGGGTGCTTTCTGGATGTTGGTGGAGATGCTAGACCCAGTCCTCCAGCAGCACTTCCCTGAGCTGCCGCTTTCCCTGGCTCCCAAATGCAGGTGTAACCAGCTCCTGAGTGCCTGGGGCCGTGCATGCTCTTCTCACAGCCTGTCAGGGCACATTTCTGCTTAAAGGGGTTTATTTTGTTGCTACACTTTGACTTCAGGGTGTTTCTCTGGCCCCTGCCTTGAGGTGATGGAATCTGGAAGAGTTGGTTTAATTTTTAAACCAGAATATTTTTTTGGGTGGAGGAACATTGGATTGAGCAGGTTCAGCAAAGCACTCTTCTGGGCTTGCTGATTCTGGGCAAAGATAATACAGGGACACCTCCAGCCCCCAGCAAGGCTCTTATTTTGACAAGATTGTAATAAAACACTTAGGGTTGGTTTGTTTTCCCTTCTCTTTTCCCTTCTCTTTTCCCTTCTCTTTTCCCTTCTCTTTTCCCTTCTCTTTTGCCTTCTCTTTTGCCTTCTCTTTTGCCTTCTCTTTTGCCTTCTCTTTTGCCTTCTCTTTTCCCTGCAAATAACTTTTTGTTCTTCTGTTTCCTTCAATCTCAGAGTGTTTTTTTAAGCAACTTTGAACTGCAAAAAAAAAAAAAAAAAAAAAAAGCAAAGTTTTGTGGCAGCTTAGCTGGAGTGAAACCTTGTATTAATTACCCCTTTGCCTTATTAAAGATGTGGTAAATGTTGCACATATGCTGTGTTCTGCTTAACGAATGGGTGAATCCACAGCAATGTGACGAACCCAGAAGTTCACCATCCCCTCGCTGCAGGTGTGTCCACCCCCTGGTACCACCTGGGCAAAGCTTAGTCTCGGGGAGGTGAATCCCATCCAGAAATGTCAATAGCATTAGGACAGCTGCTTTGAACCTCATGGTATCCAAGCAAGAGCACTGTGTTATCTTGTACTGTGGTTTTGGCAGTGATGTGACCCTTGCTCTGTCACAAGCTGTTGGCGTGGCGGAGCAGAGGCTTGGAGAGCAGATTTTGGGCAGTTTTGCAGACAAAGCATTTATCTTAGCTATGGGCAGCGCCTGGATTTTGTTAACTGTGCAGTAGAGCAATGAGCCTGCAACATCCCCTGTGTGCTCCAGCTAAGCAGAGACAAAAATCACTTTGAGCTCTGCAAGCAATATTTATGGGAAGAGATGCTTTGACTTGAAAACAACAGCTGTGTGTGCCCAAGGTTAAGCTCAGACAACATCAGAATTGATGTTTCTACAAGGTAAATGCAGAAGAAATTGTGCTAAGTAGAGGAATCTGAGGTTGTTACAGGCACGTGCTGTGTATGGCTCTTTGGGATGAGCCCGCAAAGCCTGTGAGCACACGAGGAAGGTAAGCAATGGGCTGGGGATTGCCCTCTGGGGCACTCTGTGCCCTCACTTCTGAGCTGAAGGACAGGGCTGGGGATTCCCTGACCAGCAAGGAGGGGATAGAAAGCACGGGAGGAGGTGGCCTGCAGGTGAAGACCTCAATCTGAGAGCCAATCACTGGGGTTCAGACCCCCAAAACTGAGGTTCTCCTGGAAGTCATGACATTGGGTAAGATATCTCCAAGTTGGCTTAGCATTTCCCTCCCTTTGGACACCCCAGAAAGTCATAAAGCATGGCTGGCTGCCCAAGCTGCACTGCTCACCTTGAGCTGGAGATCATGGCTTGGAGAATGGGGAGTGCAGGACATCCCCTGGTGCAGCGCTCAGCCCTTCATCCCCTCTAACCCTCCATTCTCCTCTCCCTCCAGGAGGAGGTAGAGGAAGGCAGAGCCAGCATCTACCGCACCGTCTTCACCAACTCCTGCAAGGAGATGACATGCTACCCTGACTTCCCCTTCCCTGATGACCACCCCAACTACATGCACCATGCACGGCTCCAGCAGTACATCCGTGACTACGCCCAGCACTTTGACCTGCTCCGGCACATCCACTTCAACGTAGGTGTGATGGACCTCGGTGTGGTTCCTCAGGGAAAATCCTGGAGGAAAACATCCTGGGGGAAAAATTTGCTGGTTTTATTAAAGTGGGTAAAAAAAACTTTTGGTTGGCTGGTGTCAAATAACCAGCCTACATGGGGAAAACATTGCTTCTGGAGGTGGAAAACCACATGGTACCTGAGTGCAGGAGGAGAACTTCGGGTTTGCTTCATCCCAAATAACTGCCAAGTCTGCAGCCTTGCATCTGGCTGGGACAAGGACAGCATCCACCTGGCTGCAGGGGGGCTCCTGGAGCACTGACTTCCCAAACCACTTTCTTCCTTTCCTTTAAGACCCTGGTCACCAAGATAAGGAAGCACCCTGACTTCAGTGCTACGGGGCAATGGGAGGTGGTTACACAGAAAGATGGGAAGGAAGAGGCAGCTGTTTTTGATGCCGTTATGATATGCTCTGGGCACCACGTCTACCCAAATCTCCCCCTTGCTCACTTCCCAGGTAAGCTGTACCAACATAATTCATCCCCCACCATGCAGCCAAATGTGCATCTTGCATTCAACCATTCTTTCCCCCCATAAAAAATAATGTCTTTTCAAAATCAAAGAGAGTGGTTTTGGGGGTGAGGTCTGTTCAGGAAATAAAACTTTTAAGAAAAACACTCTGTATACAAACTGTGTCAAAGCAGGGATGTTTTTCCTGGAAGCGATGCTAATCTTTCCTGGAAAAATTATTTCAGGGTGTTTCCTTTTAATAGAAGATTCTTCACTAAAGGATTTCGTAAAGCACTTCTTCTGGCATTTTCCCATGGTTTCTAGCACAAATGCTGTGCGTGTTTTGCTGGACAGCCTTTGCCTCTGCTTACAGGCTCAGCATTAGGAAAACTTCTCTATGATGAGAAATGTTTGGTGCTGCGGGGTCTGTTTGGAGGAGGTGAGGACTTAGGACATGGACTGGCTGGGAAATGTCCCCTTGTGTCCTCTGTCCTCTGTTTTAGGAATTAAAGTTGCTTTCCCATGACTTACCAGTGTGAGGGCATAAATTCACTCCCAGGGGATGGAGTGTGGCTGGTCTGGGGTCTCAGGGTGATGTCGGGGTTGTGCTCGCACCTTTAGGGTACACAAATACAACACAAAGGCACCCTGTTCTTGCACGCTGGGGTTCCTCTCTGTTTGAATATGGAATAAATCCAGAGACAAAAGCCCGTCCCGTTACAGGTTTGCAGCATCCCTCTGCATGAAGGTGATGCCTGCTACTATGAGCAATGCTCAGATGTGCCCCAGCAGCACCTGCAGGAATGGGAGACTCTAAGGCTAGCACAGCCACACTTCTTCATTTCTGGGGTGAATTACATCTTTTTTTTGTCTCCCTTCCCCCAGGGATAGAGAAATTTAAAGGCTGCTACATTCACAGCCGGGAGTACAAGGAGCCAGAGAAGTTCAGAGGGAAGAAGGTGCTGGTGATTGGCTTGGGCAACTCTGGCTGCGACATCGCCGTGGAGCTCAGCACCGTGGCCTCGCAGGTATGGGGACCTGCACCAGGGCTGGCTGGGGCTGCTGCCAACCACAGGGGTGGCTCACCACTGCCTGGCCACCCCCCAGGTTTACCTGAGCTCCCGTAGTGGGTCCTGGGTGATGAGCCGTGTCTGGAACTTCGGCTACCCTTGGGACATGCTGCTCATCACTCGCTTTCGGACATGGCTGGACAACGTTCTCCCCAAGGCAGTCAGCGACTGGCTGTATGTCAGGGGCATGAACCAGCAATACAACCACGAGAACTTTGGCCTCATGCCGGTGGATGGGTAAGCGTGGGGCCATCTGTCCCCCAAGTCACCAGAAGTCCTGATCCCAGGTGGGGCCAGACCGTGCCTACCCAGGGTGAGCAGCAGGAGCCACCTCGGGCTTTTCCCTTGCAGAACGCTCCGCAAGGAGCCAGTGTTAAACGATGACATCCTGAGCCGCATCGCCTGTGGCATGGTGCTGATAAAGCCGAACGTGAAGGAATTCAG
The DNA here is from genome assembly GCA_013396635.1 of Penelope pileata. Classification (NCBI taxonomy): domain Eukaryota; kingdom Metazoa; phylum Chordata; class Aves; order Galliformes; family Cracidae; genus Penelope; species Penelope pileata. The sequence continues at coordinate 364,961 of WBMW01004734.1, read as the reverse complement.
GGAAACATCAGTGCTGTTCCAAGATGGGACTGTGCAGGATGACGTCGACGTGGTTGTCTTTGCCACTGGTTACTCTCATGCCTATCCTTTCGTGGAAGATGAATCCCTCCTTAAAAACAGGAACAATGAGGTCACTCTTTACAAAGGCATCGTTCCTCCTAAGCTGGAGAAACCAACCATGGCAGTCATTGGGTTGGTCCAGTCCCTTGGATCCAACATCCCGACAGCAGACCTCCAGTGCCGCTGGGCAATCAAGGTGTTCCAGGGTAGGTGGATGGGATAAGGTCCGTTCTCCCTGAATGGGAAGTACCATTTCCCAGCAGTGATATACAAGTTCAAACTGAAAATGAGAATGGTGCCTGAGCGCTGAAAAACCTAGTAGGATTTGGCTGGAAATAGCAGTAACATCTTCTCCCTGTGATGGGCCACCTTCCACCATGGGGAATAGGTCACTTTTGAACCCATTGCAGATGGCAATGAGGTCACTGTGGTGGGGCAGATACCTGGGCACGACTGCACATCCTAGAGGACAGGGAGTCATTTCTACCACAGCCTCAACACCCAAGTTTGACCCAAGCTCAGATCTTGACACCAAAGAGAAGTGCCCAAAGACTCAGCTGATCCCTGCAGACCCCAAGTGCTGCAGGAGGGATCTCCTGGGCATCATCTCCCTTTGCTGACACTCTTTCTCCTCTTTCCAGGGCTCTGCAAGCTCCCTCCGGTCAGCGAGATGATGGAGGACATAGATGAGAAGACAGGGAAGAAGGCCAAGTGGTAGGTGCAGCTCGTGGGACATCCCGCTCAGGAAGGAGAAGGAAAAACCTGGCTGTCATCTCACCCTCTGGTGGGCTAGATGTGTGCATGGGGGGAGCTGCAGTGGGGGTGAACTCCTTGCAGGGAGACTCTTCTGAAGTGCCCCATTCACGTCCCAGATGAGCAAACGTGTGGGGTTCAACACAGGAAGCCTCAGCCTTCTTCCTGGTGTTGGTTCTTAGGTTTCCACCTGCCCCAGGGAGGGTGAACTGGGCAGGTCTGGGTGGAAAATTTGTGGTGATAAGATTTCCTGTCTGAAAATACTGCTTTGCTTCCACTGAGTGTTATCAGTCTTTAAAAAAAAAATATATATATATTTCTTACTCGCACAAACAGTGAGGCCCCAGCAAAACCAGAACATTTCCCTCATTCTTCAGTAACATTTTTTGTTCCATAAAGTACACAAATGCCTTGCTTCACCCCCCTCTCTGAGCATATCTCGTATTATAGTGAAGCAATACTGTGAAAATATGAATACAGTCAACGTTGAATCTGGTCCAAGCAGAATCTGGTCCAAGCAATGTTCTCTGTTGTTTTTAGAAACCGTTGTGCTGCAGGAAGCTCCAAAGCACAGCACTGTGGTGGGAGCCAGATCTCCTCACCAGCAGCAGCGATGCGTGGCCATGCCCCAGCCCAGCACCGCTCCCCAGTTTTGGGGGACAGCAAGGGACAGGTGCTGCCTTCCCCGAGCTGACAAGGAGCACATCGTCCTCCTTCTCAGGGCTCTGTGGGGCAGCAGATTTCCTGTCCCTTGCCTTAGTGTCATGGGAAAAGATGGCTGTGGAGCACAGCGTGTTCCCTGCCAAATCCCTGCACTACTTTGACTCCACAGTGAATGCATCTGAATTTTAGGAGGATCTGCTCCCTGCCCATCCTGGCTGCTGCCAAAGAGTCCCTTGGGGCAGTGAGGACACAAGATGTCACATCAAAAGCTGAAGCAGCCCCTCTCTTCTCTCTCTCCCAAAGGTATGGGACACAGAACACCCTGCAGACCAATTACATCAACTACATGGACGAGCTGGCCTCAGCCATTGGGGCGAAGCCCAACATGCTCAAGCTCCTGCTGACGGACCCCCGGCTGGCTCTGGAGGTCTTCTTCGGCCCCTGCAGCCCCTACCAGTTCCGGCTGACGGGGCCGGGGAAGTGGAGCGGGGCCAGGAGAGCCATCCTCACCCAGAGGGACCGGACACTGCGGGTCATGAGGACGCGTGAAGTCCCCACCGCCCCCAGTACCTTCCCCAGCCTGGTTGTGCTGGGGGTGCTCTTCCTCCCGCTCCTCCTCCTCCTTGCTGCACTCTGCTCATAGGGGATGGAGAGGGCTGCAGGCACACTGAGAGGGTTCTGTGCTTGGGATGCTTGTGCTGGCCATCCGCGTGTGCTGCTGCCTGCCTCATTGCCCAGATGAGCAAGAATTTCCATCAAGAGTTTCCATTTATATTTTACATACAGATTATAATACGGCACTGGTAAATCAGGTCTAACCTCTGTGCCTCGTGAATTTGAGATTTTTCTCAATTATGGCTATGAAAAAGTATAAAAGTGTAAGCTGGTTATCTTGTCTCTATAAATGTGTTTGATGTGTGATGCATTGCTGTGTGTCTTTAATTCCACCTTTCTACAGTCTTTTTTCCTAGTGGGAAAAATCAAGCCAACATGTTTGCTTGTTCAATAAATTTGTGCTGTAAAGCTTGTGCTCTGGGCTAACCAAAATAGCCTGAATTGGCCCTTTTGAGCTTGCAGAGGGACCTGGGCTGGGCTGGTGACATCCCAGCATGCTGGTGTGGCTTTTGCAGAGCAGAGCTGTGCCCTGTTTCGTCTGATACCACCTTCCACCTTGCTCTGTTCATTGCACAGTGGATTATTGGATGAGTGTAGAAGCAGTAATCACCCATGGTACTTTCAACCATCATCAGTTTGCTCCAAAAAGTACTTTTAGCCAGAATTGTGTCATTACTTTTGGATGCCTTGGGGTTCCAACAGTGAGGCACGGACAGGGTGATAATGGAACAAACTTGCCTGGAGGCCAAACCAACCGCAGCATCCTGCCCTGGGCACAAGCCTGCATTTTGAGGAGCAGATACCTCGTTGTGTCTCCCAAAGCCCAATGTGGCTCTTCTGTATCCTGCAGGGTGATGCTGTCACGCTTCAGGCTACCCTCTCACTTCAGGTAAGAGGAAGTGTGTTTCTACTGTTTATTTGCTATCAGGAATTTTATCGTGTTTTGTGATCAATACGTGTTGCAGGCTGAAAGCTGAACCATGCCTCAGGCTCAGTGTAGGAAGTGCATTAAGTTCAGCGTTAATAACAAAATGTTTCAACTAACAGCTGTGGAGAATAAAAATGGAAGTTGCAGTTCAGATGTGAATTGTACAAAGCCCTTATTTTTTCCCTCATTGCTGTACCTACAAGGCAGGAGCTGGTTTTTAACATCTCCATGGGCACAAATTTTTCCTCAAAGGTGAAGCCTGGAACAAAACATCTGAACGCAGGTTTGATGACCAAAAAGATGGACTGATGGTTTCATCATGAGGTCTATGGCCAGGTCACACTCTCAAGGTGTTTCTGAACCTGGGGTATGGAGCAGCTGATCCCTGGGGAGAGATGAGTCTTGGCTCCAGACCTGCCCACCCTGTTATTTATTCTCTGCGTGGGCTTGTTCACAGCAAACAGATGTCAAAGCCTGTGCCCAGCCAGGTCTGAAGTCCAGCTGGCTCAGCCTGTCTCACTCTTATCTGGACCAGAGGCTTTTGAGATGCAACCAAGAGCAGTTTTGGTGCCTCCTGCTAAAAGGTGGGTGTTTGCCTCCCTGCCACATTGGTGAGGTGAGAGCCTATATAAAAATGAAAGAAAGAAAGAGGCTTGGAGGCTGGCGTGAGGAGGGGAAGGATGGGGCTGGGAGCTGCATCCTGGGGGATGGAAGGTGTGTCTGGAGCTGGCTGGGCTGCAGGAAACTGCAGCAGGATCCCCTGGTGCTGGTGGCCCCAGCCCAGCCCTGCTCCCAGTTTTAGGTACCTCCCATAACCCTGTCCTAAAGTTGTGCAGAAAACAACCCAACAGCTGGATGATACCCCTTCCAGACAATTTTTTTAAGTGCTTTCTTTTGGCTTATTTTGTAATGTTTTTAGTGTACGTTGTGCAACTTCACCTATTTCGCAGTCTGAACAAACCCCTAGGAGTCCTCCAGCAAGGGTGGGAATCGGGCTGCTGCAAGGGAGCACTGCAGAGCCAGCATTGCTTCAGCAAAGGCAGGCGTGGGGCAGTGGGTCTGAGGGTTCACCTGTCCTGGGGGTGACTTGAGTCAAGACACATCTCAGGAGAAGGTATTGCCAACTCACCTCTGACGTTGTTCCCAGATCCACTTTGTGTACATGAATCTGGAGGTCCTGGCCTCTCTCCTTCCCACCAGCCAGTGGGAGAAGATCCAGCAGTGCTGGGCAGGACCACCTGCGAGTGCTCAGCAGCTCCTCAGGCCAATGAGAGAATGAAGCCATGAGCCCCTCTATTGATTTAAGGAAGCTGCATTTAAGCTGATGGAGAGGTGACGTTGCGTGGTGTCCTTGAATCCCCCAAATGTCGTTAGCTGGCGGCTTGGCTCTGCTGTGGCAGTTAGAGAAAAGCTGGTGGCCACTCTGAAGGCCAACATGAGGATATGGGGGAAACAAGAAGGAAAAGTCAACTGGAGCTGCCTTGGGTCAGGTGGTCCTGAGGTATCCTCCTGTCATGTTCCCTGGGGCCCAGAGGCCCTGTGGCCTCCAAGAAGCTCCTGGGGATGACAGAAGATCTGCCACATCCCCCAGGTTGCTCCTAGGTGGCGGCTGAGGTGGTGCACGAGCTCGTCCCTGCCAGGATGGGGAGCACTGCCATGGTGCCAGGGGTCGGGAATGCCAAACACGAGCACACTTCTGCCTGAAGTGTTTTTGGAATTGAAAGCATTTAAACACCGAGGGCAGGAGGGGGTCAGTGTTTACAGAGCAGACCAACTGAGTTGACAGAACTCCTAAAAACACTTGAAGACAATGGAAGTGGTAGGAAGGTGCCTTCTGGTTGGGATCTGCATGTCTTATCCATGTCCTTCCCAGACAGCTCTTCTTTCTGATCATCTGCTTACAAACGCTCTCTTTAACTGTAGGCCATTTGCTCTGACAGTCCCGTCAGCAGCTGTTTTCTTGCACAGGGAATGGTAGAGACTGAGCCCTGCACGCTGCGATTTGACTCCCGGTGCTGCGGGTTACTCGGGTGCTGTTTGAGGACTGCAGGGATTTACCTGCTTCGTGTTCTGGTACAAAGCCACAGGGCAAGGAAGTGAGCATGCATCCACTCGGGCTGATCTTGCGATGAGTTTTAAGTCATTGTCTGCGGAAACTCTTAATTGCACAGCTTTAAACCTCCAAACCAAGAAGCCAAGAGCTGCCTCTTTCCTCCCTTCCTTGGCACAACGGGAAGCAGCAGGCTTCACAAGGGCAGCGGCTTCTCCTTGACAAAGTCCACAGCCTGCATGCATGGAAAATGTGGTGAATTATTATTAAATTGGGTTAAATTTTGCCAGGTGTGTTGAAGTAAAGCACTCCTGCCCTGCCCACAAGCCCATGCCTGTCCTGGTACGTCCTTGGGGTCTCCTTCACCATCTCTTGTGAGAGCTCAATGCACTGAACATGCCTGCTTTGGGCAAAGAGAAACAAAAACGTCCTGCTGGTGTTTGCTATTGCTTACTTCAGCGTCCTCTGTGCTCCCAGCACAGTAAACAGGAAATTGGCCCCTGCTCCTTGAGGTTTTGTTTGTTTTTTGTTGTTGTTTGTTTGTTTTTCCAGCAGGAAAATTGCCTTTTGACCAGCCCCATGGAAGGCAGCAACCCCCACCGCGAGGGGTGGGATTGGGGCCTGCTGGTCGGTGCTGGGAGGCATTTCAAACCCCAGCAGTGCAGGCTAAGGGCGAGAGGATGACAACATGTTCTATCCCTTCCCATCCCTAGTGGTTGGCAACCCTGCCCATGGCAGGGAGGTCGGAACTAGATGATTTTTGAGGTCCCTTCCAACCCAAGCCATTCTATGATTCTCTCCCATTTAGCCCGAATAGGTCAGTTGGGTTTCTCCCTGCCCTCTCCTTCCAGGACGCAGAGCCCAGATAGCGATGTCCCGCTGGCTTTGAGCAGCTGGGATGCTGGCTGGGAAACCCAGGAGCGCAGGAAGAACAAAATGTTTTCCTGTGTGGATTCCCTCCACTCTCTGCCAAGTGCTAGCAAGCGCTTGTGCAGGTGCAGGATCTTGTGGACGTGGGAGGGCTGGGCAGGGACCCTCAAAGTCTCTTCCTAAACCCTGGTTTTCCTAAAGGCACTGTCCTCTCTCAACAGTCCCCGTGTGACCTCTGTGTCCTCCATACCCATTTGCAGGGGTTTAACATTTTCTTTCCGAGTCTTTTCTGAGTCCTTCCTTAAATGCATTGAGTGGCTGGAGGCCAGGCTGCACCCCAAGGCACTCTTTCTCCCTTCTTCCCCATGATAATCCACCCCTGGGAGATGTCTGGATGGCTGCTATGCATTACACCAACATTTTGGCAAGCGTTTCCATATTTTTGTGTGTGTGTGTTGAGGACCTTGCTATGCTGGTGGCTGCTCCGCATTCTCCCAGATGCTGGGCACCAGCACCTGGGTGCACCCAGGATGCCACTCCAGCCCTTCCCAGTGCCACAGTCCCCTTTGGCCATCACCCCAGTGGCCACCACCCAGGTGTCCTGGCACAGGGAGGTGCCACCGCTCCTCCCACAGCAAATCCAGGTTGTGCAATCACCATGGGAGCAGCCGTCCTGCGGTAGCCCCATGTGTTCCCTTTGAATTGAGCCAGAGCTGCTCCACCCCCAGCAGCAGTGAGCATAGGGACATAAGGGGACAGCTGGTCACATCCCTGGGCTGCCAGCTCTTCCAGCACAGTGAAGTGAGCACACAGCTTCTCCCCAAGATGTTGGGGTTAACTGCTGCAGGTGTTTGCAGGGAGAGTACGGCAGCGTGGCAGCACCCAGCATGGGGAGCAGAGGCAGGGGGTCCTGGTGTTATCTGTGGCTTCCCTGCTGTGGGGCAGGGAACAAAATGCCATGCATAGCTGAGATGGGTTTGTCACACGAGTTAACTCCTGAAATGCAAGGGGAAAAAAGTTGTGGATAAGTGAACAGTTTATGCTTGTGTGTTTTTTTGTTTTTTTTTTTTTTGTTTGTTTGTTTGTTTTTCCTTTCTTTAACCTGACAAAGATCAGTTTTCATTCAGAACTTGGAAAGCCAATTGTTCTGAAATTCTTACCCAAAGCTGAAATTGGTCACAGGAAAATTGGTGTTTTGTAGAAACGTGCCCGACCCCACTTTTCTACTGAAAGCTGCTTTCTGCTGGCCGTGCTGTCCCCCAAAATGCCAGTGTCCTCTAGCAGCTTGAAGCATGTCCTGGGTGGAGGACCTGGTGCCACTCACCCATGGTGTCACCAAGCTGGTGACCCAGCCAAGAGGGACGCTCCCTCTGCGCTGGGGTCAGGCCCTGCAGCTGTCCGTCTGTCTGCCCAGCCTGGACTTCCCCAACAGGGAGCTTTGGGAGGCAGAAGCAAAGCATCCCCAGGGCTGTGTTACAGCTGCAGCCCCTGCGGCGGTGCCAAAGGTGGTGGCATCTTTCCTGGGGACAGGGGACAGGACGCAGGGGCTGGGAGCAGCCCCATGCATGTTCTGCTCTGTTTTTCTAAGAAAGGCAATGGCAGAGCTCCAAAGATTAAATACTAATGTTTGTGAGGCCGATAAGGAGGGATAGTTTAAACACGACTGTAAGAAAAATTGGCAGCGGCTTGTGCCTGTGCTGCAGACTCATAAAGAGTTTCCAGGGCAACCGCAGGTCTTTGGAAGCAGCCTGGCAGGCACGCGGGAAGGGGATGGATTTATTTATTTAAAGAGACAGAGAAAAAGTGAGCATTTAAAGCTATTTAATCTAGTTTGTAAATTAAGAGTCCGGGTAAAGGGAATGAAAGGTTTGGGGTGGCAGATGGAGGGACTTCTCTGTGAAGGGAGGGCTGGTGGATGGACAGCATGACTGGGGAGACCTGAAACAGCCGTGGCCATCAGCAGGGTCCCTGCTGGGTCCAACCCCATCTGCAGGCCAGAGCCAGCCCTGACAGTGCAGGTGAGAGCGGCCATGGTGGGTGCAGGCATCAGCAGCATGGGGGCCACCAGGTGCTGCCTGGACAAGGGGATGGAGCCCACCTGCTTCAGTGGGGCCAAGCCTCGACTCATCAGTCCTCAGCAGCACCTCCAAGATGTCAACCTCCCAGCACAAACGTTGGTGAGTCCTCGTGCTTCTGTATGCAGCCTTGTTTTTGTAGGCACTTCAGAGCAAATTCCCAAGGAAGGATGGTGTAGCCTCAGAAAATGGCTGCACAGTGTGAGAGGTGAGTTGGCGTCCTCCCAGAGAAGCTCCATCACCTCCCTTTGGGGCTGTGCAGCACATTGCTGCAGTGACAAATGTCCCCAGCTCTCAGCACAGAGAGCTGTGCCCTGTCACCAGCTCTATGAAGGGCTTCTGAAGACACTCCTGGGAGAGGAGAAGAGGTTTGATGGCTTATCTGAACCTCTTATGGAGGCTGAATCCTGGGTGCAGCTCTTGCACCCAGCTTTTTTCCCAGTCCCACACACGCGTCCCTGCTGTGCAGAGATGCGAGACCTCAATTTGGGAGGGAAATACCAATTCTGTGTGCGCGACATGAAGGGCTGCACCCCCCCAAGCCTCCACTGGCCATCGATTGCAGCCCCTCACTCTTGCCTTCTGGATGGGTTCCTCAGCCCTTGTCCCTGTAGAAGTGACAACTGCTCAAGTAATTAAGCGTTGTTTCCCTTTCCCCAAAGCAATGAGAAGGTTCAAGGCCAGCGCTTTCCCACCCTGATGGATTTCAGGGGAAGCACACCCTCATGGTCGGACATCCAAAAGGGGACATGGGGGTGAAGGCCAGCCATGCAGCCATGGATGTACCACCACCAATGGGTGGTGCTGGGGCTGCCGTCCAGTCTGCCATCGCTGCAGGGCGAGTGAGCTGGATTTACCCTACACAGTGTCTTGTTTGTGGCCTCCAGCACTCACAGCCTTTTGTCCTCCCCACATCTGCCTGGTACATGAGCCTTTGCTGAACGCTGACCTTCCAAACATCCTCATGGGGAGGTCCACCACAAAGCCAGGCATGAAGGAGCTCAGGGACAACTCATCTGTCCTCCACCACTGCCCTGAAGAGGAGCTCATTGATATTGTCATATTCTACATGGGCTCCCCTGTCCCAAAATGCTTTCAGGCTGGGCACACCTTGCCTCAAATATTTCAGAGCACAGAGACGGATATAGAAACCCAGATGTGTGTGTACGAGCTGTGAAGGAACTCTGGTGGATCCCTCTTGGCAGGACACTAGGCTTCTGTCAGCTGCCTCCACACTCTGTCATGGAGAAGGAAGGACACAAGAAATAAAACCGAACACGATGGTAATCCAGGCCCCAGCAGAACGTGCTGCTCCCTGCATTTACAGCAGAGGTTGGAAACTACAAATCCCTGGGCCCAGCCACAGCTTTATTTCCTTGCACTGAGCTGACGTAACCTGTGGTTTGACGCTGATATTTTGCACGTTGTTGGTGGGAAGATATCAATTTGATCAAGACTAAAGCTTGCCTGGGGAGCTGGGGTATTTGCCATGATCCTGAGGGACTGAGAGACAAAATGGCAGATAAACTAATGGTAATAAATGCAAATTAATTCAGCAAAATTATTTAAAAAGAAAAAAAAAGCTGCACACAAATAACCTCACCTCTCAGCGTGGAGATATGAATCATGAACAGTTGTCTCAGGGCATTGGCATGGAGCTGCCAAGAGATCAAACGAAAGGCTGAGAATTACCAGGAAATGAATGGGGCAAGCACGAGAAATCGGGTGTTATATTAATCCGTGCTTCACCTGGATTGCTGCAGGAGGAAAGATGCAGGAGAACAAAACAGAGCATTGGACAGAATAATTGCTGCTTAATATAAAGCCATGCATACGTGGTTGCTTTCAGCCAGCCAGAGGTGGGAGGTGAAGCTGTGCATCTGCAGGGCAGGTGAACTGGAAGCAACTCTCCCAGCCGCTGTGCGTTCCTGCAGTGCTCAGGGGAAACGAGTCTGAGGGGAAGCTAAAGGGTGCTGCTGCCTTTTTCATACAGCATGTGATGTCTCTGCAGAGAGCAAAGGCAAACCAGTTAAAAATAAATTTAAAAAAAAAAAAAACCAACCAACCAACAATAGCAACAAAAAAATCAGCTTGTTTTGACAAGATAATTTGGAAAAAGTCCACCAGGGTGCAGACGAGGCTCAGATGCAACTCATGGGTGACTGATGCACATGAGGGATGTGTCCCAGAGCCAGGATCGCCCTATGTGTGCTGTGTGGTGGGCAGGATTTGGGCACAGAGAGATCCCGTTCCCATAGTGCCTGCCCAATTGTTTGGACAACAGCAGTGCAGCTGCGGAGCATCTGACCTCCATCTCTTCTGCCAGCCCAGATGATGCTGGATTCCTCCAATTCATCAAAGTTTGGGCTGTCCTTTGACAAAATCCTCAAAATTGACTGCAAGATGTACACGGAAAACCTGACCAACCCTGCCTGATCTTTCCCCCCTTCTTTGACCCCTGCACTTCCTACCATATTTTATTGGGTTTTTTTCTTAATTATTATTTCATTTTTTCACTTCTTCTTGTCCTCAGAGCTATCCCCCAGCTTCTCTACAGCTTTGTTGACCTGATTACCCCATGGGGGCAAACACAACTTTGGTTGTTGCATCCAGAAAGAACGACGGGTACCCAGCCCTGCCCAAAATCACCCCAAAATTGGAGGTTTGGGAGGCTTCAGTTATGTGCATCACCCCTTCCTCCAACACTAAAAATCCCAGCTTTATAGAAGGGGTGCATCCCTTCATTTAAGGATCCCTGGCTGTTAACCTACCCCTGGTCTCTGGGATGTGGATGGTGCTGGAAATGCCCCTCTGAAGCATTCAGCAGACAGGCACAGGGGACGCTCAGCAGTGGGGAAGGACGTGGATGTCCCCAGGCACAGACATGACCCCAGCGTCACGGGTGGGTGTCCCTACAACCACAGTGCCTTCGGGACTAAGGTCCAGATCTCTGCTGTGTGTTCAAGCCGTGACAGTGGAGCGAGTGTGGGTGTAAAGGTCGGCAGTGCTGGGAGTGGGGCCGGACAGAATTCCGCCTCTCCTTTAAATCTGCGCCTGGAGAAGCTCCAAGAGAAGCCCGGATGAGCCCCAAGCAGCAAAGGCACGGCAAAGGTTTGCTCTGAATTTCTCTCTGGCTGCATTTTGTGTGCTGCCAAGCCAGCCAGCCAGCGGGGCTTGGCATCGGGGAGGGCGAGGTTGGGGATTTCGTGGGGATGGAGCCGTGAGTCAGGCTGAAAGCCACTCGCTTTGCTCCAGGGGGTTGTGCCTGTCCCTGTGACACGGGTGAGCTGCAGCTGGACGGGAGCATTTGTGAGTATACTCCAGTCCCTTCCTTTCTCCGGGGGCTTTACTCTGGATTTCTGCAGTTTCCTCCAGCTCCTGTTTAAGGTAACTTACTTAAGTTTTTACTCTTTGACCTAAAATTGATTGTAAACAAGTTATAGGCTAGTCTTTCTTGAGACTTGGTGGTAGAAGTGTTTGTAATCTAGTCAAAGTTCACACAGGCTCATTTTCTTTTCATTTCTCTAAGCTCAGCATAGCTCAGTTTACACAGCCTGAGCTTGGATTTCCTCCCATCCGAGCCCTGCATGCCTGGCTTTCTCGCCTTGCATATTTTGTAATGCAAGCAGCACTTTCACAACACCGCACAACTTCCGAACCGCTGCTCTCTGTTCCCACTCGGTCAGGTATCACGTTTTGCTTTCTTTTTCCTAAACCCTTTTTGTCCTCAAGAGAACTCTGCCTAATGGAAATCAAACAGGAAAGCGTGAAAAAGTTAGCTTAGCTGAAAATGTTTCTTAAAGGCTGTTCCAGGGGGGTAATTCTGCACAGGCAGGAGATCTGCCCAAACTTCCCACAGAGTGAGTGATGCCCAGGGGAGGGGAAGGAAGAGCCCCACGTTTTTGCTGACCCTGCACTGCTTCGTTCCCTGTTCGCCACGCTCCGTGCCCTTGCTGCCCGCAGGACACCATGGTGCAGCGCGTGGCCGTCATTGGGGCCGGGGCCAGCGGGCTGGCGGCCACCAAGTGCTGCCTGGACGAGGGGCTGGAGCCCACCTGCTTCGAGAGGAGCGAGGACATCGGGGGGCTCTGGCGCTTCACTGTGAGTGAACTCTGCCTGGTTTTCTCCCTCCCCATCTCCCCTTTGCCTGTGGTGACAATTAGGGGGTGGCCATGCCCTGGGGGATGCCCCTGTCCCAGAGTTCTGTGAGCTCTGTGTGTAACCATTGGCTTGAAACCTCATGACCCCATCCTGCAGCCACAAGCAGACTTTGAGGTGCTGCTCCTGGCGTATAGGTCACAATCCAGAGGAAAGTGCACCCACAGCACTCCTGCTTGCTTCTCACAGGACGATGCAGCCAGCGGGAGGGTCAGCGTGTACCGCTCCATCATCACCAACACCTCCAAGGAGATGTCCTGCTACAGTGACTTCCCCTGCCCAGAGGATTTCCCTGTCTTCCTCCCTCACAGCCTCCTCCTGGAGTATTTCCGCATGTACGCCCGGCACTTCCAGCTCCTGCAGCACATCCGTCTCAAGGTGGGCCAGGACCTGAAGCAGGAGGGCCTCGGGGGCTGCAGGTGCCACCATCGCCCAGGTGGGATGGGACAACATTGGGCGCAAAGCCCGTGAGGACTGCACGCCTTGGGCATCCTCAACACAGCCTTTCTGGCTCTGTGTTGTGAGTTAGGCCACTCGAGCATGGACTGCTTAGTGCCCCCCATCCTATGCCATATCCTGATTGCTGTTGTGTTGGGTTTTTTAAGACAACAGTTCTCAGCGTGAGGAAGCGCCCGGATTTCGCCACCTCAGGCCAGTGGGAGGTGGTCACCGAGACTGAGGGCACCCAGGAGTCGCACATCTTTGATGCTGTCATGGTCTGCACCGGCAACTTCCAGAAGCCCCACCTGCCCTTGGCTTCTTTCCCAGGTGAGCCCTGCCCCTGCAGTGGGGTGGGCTGGGGCTCCAAAGAGCCCACCAGCTAGGGTGGGTGTGACCCTGTGGAAACAGATGTGGGCATACCCAGGAATGGATAAACCACCTCGTGAAGATGCTACAGTGCTCTTCCGTGAGCATTTGAAGAACAGGACCATGACGAGGTTGCTCAGGAGGGTGGGAGAGGGTAGAACCAAGACCTTGGTGGACTTTGCAGCACTTAGCTTGGCTGCAAGGAGAGATGGGAAGCAGCATGACCAGGGCCAGGCAGGAACCTGGAGCAAATGTCTCGTGACAGGAGATGTTCCCTGCTCTCTGCCCAGGTATCGAGACCCGATTCAGAGGTCGCTACCTTCACAGCCAGGAGTACAAAGATGCAGAGGCTTTCCAGGGAAAGAGGGTCCTCGTGATCGGCATTGGGAACACTGGTGGTGATATTGCTGTGGAGCTGAGCCGCGTGGCTGCGAAGGTACAGCACCGTGGTGGCTGGGGTACAGGGCAAGCAGGAGAGAGGTTAAAACCATGGCTTTACTTGAAGCTAAAGTTAACAAGAGCCACCACAGGGACACATTTCCCTTTCCTCTGCATTGTTCCTGCTCAACCCCTTCCTTTTCCTCTCTTCCCTCCAACCACTCAGCCCTCTGAGCAAGGCTTCATCACTGCTTTCCCACCTTACTGACACAAAACCAGGCACCTCCTGTCACCAGATACCTCCCCAAAAGTGCCTACATGCACACAGAACATGCTAAAGCACTCTCTTGGACAAAAATATGAGGCCACTGCACTGTTATTAGTAGCCATCCTGCACACCTTGGATTTCTTCTCTCCATTCATCTTGCAAGTACAGCTCTATCTTTGCTTCCTACTACCCACACAGGCGCACACTTTTGCTCCCCAAGGGTTTTGTCTCACAAGGGACACCAGAATATGTGACAGCAGGGTGTCCAGCTAGAGACGGTAGCTGTGTCCAAGCTTTGCCCATTGGGTTTTTCAATCAACAGGCCTCAAACTGAGGCCAATTGAAGGAGCTCTGCAATTTCTGGAGAATCTGGGCCATCTGGGAACTTTGCAAAAGCCACCATGAGCTGCTTGGTTCATGGGACAACGTCTGCTTTTCTTGGGACCTAGCTCTCAAGCACAGGAGCTGGGATTTGCCACATGGGGCAAAAATGGAAGTCAGGCCTCTGGGTAAGGGGCCCTCAGGCCTGCCTTCTCTGCCAGGTGTTTCTCAGCACCAGGAGCAGCACATGGGTGTTCAGCCGGGTGGCAGACCACGGCTTCCCCTGGGACATGTACAACACAACGCACTTTAACCACTTTCTTGAGTGGCTTCTCCCATCAGCGATCACAAAAAGGATCAAGTTGCGGAAGATGAACTCATGGTTTAACCACGAGATCTTCGGCTTGGCTTCTGTTAAAAGGTGTTTGTTCTGTTTTCTTGGTTAGTCAGTATTTTTTAATGGTGTGAAATTGTCTTTCATTTCAGGTGATATTTGCAGAATATCAAACCATCAGAAAGGAATTTTTTCATTGATAGCTTTCTTTAATGCATTTAGTGTTGCTTCATACTCTTCCAGCTGCACCTTCTTGGTACCTTTTTGCAGCCCTGCTGGGTTCTGGAGACTCAATGAGGTCCATGTCCTAGAAACAGCTCAACCCCACATCAGGGTGTTTTGCAATGGCTAATTAGGCCACTGGGAGCAGATACAAATCTGACACACACACTCCTCACATCCCTCCCTAGCACTATTTTATTTGAATCTGGCCACAAAATATATTCTGGGTCTCCCCTGGATGCTAACATTTCCCTCCTTCTCTTTTTCCATGTGCAAGTTCCAATTTTAGTTTCATTATCAATGAAGACCTGCCATTTTGCATGCTTTGTGGAACCATCGTGCTGAAGTCAAGTGTGAAGGAGTTCACCGAGACTTCAGCTGTTTTTGAAGATGGGACAACTGAAGAGAACATCGATGTGGTGGTCTTTGCCACGGGCTATGAATTCTCACATCCCTTTCTCGAAGAGTCAGTTCGCAACCCACTCAAAAATAACCGTACCCTCTACAAATGCATCTTCCCACCCCAGCTGGAAAGGCCAACGCTGGCCATCATTGGTTTGCTCAAGCTGACCGGCTCTGTGATGGTGGCAGCAGAAATCCAGTCTCGCTGGGTGACAGGAGTCTTTGCAGGTGGGAGAGGGGCTGCAGGGATGGGAGAGATGCTGGGGATGGAGGACAGGTCAGCCTGGTGCCCTGAACACCACGCTGGGCATCACCATGCTCAGTACTCTCAGTGAAGGTGCTGGGAGTGTAGAAGGGGTTGAAGGGTTGCTAACCACTCTGCTTATAGTGCTGTGCAAGGTCTCTGGTCTCTTTGCTCTTTCAGGTGTATATAAGCTTCCTTCCACCAGCAAGATGATGGCAGATATCTCAAAAAAACAACTGCTGGAAAAAAGGTGCGTGATACTCCCTTACTTGGGGTATGGTGTGATAGCCTTTGCTTTTGAAAACAAATCAAAGTGAGAAAAGCTGATCTTCCCTCTCGCCAAACCCTTTCTGCTGATCCATGTTGAGCTCTGGGATGAAGCAAACCCTCGGCAATGTGTGGAAGGAGCAGCACTGCGCCCATGGTTTGCAGGTCCTTGCACCAGGCCTCCACATCCCACCCTCTCACTGCATCTCAGTGTGGAGCTTTGGTTTCTTCCAGACAGAGGGTGCCATCTCGTGGCTTCTCTCTCCCCAGTCCAGGCAGTGGGCGGTGTGATGATGGCCAAGTCCCATCCCAAACCCCACTGGAGCAGGGTGCAGGGGCAGTTTCCTAGCTCAGGCCACCCCATAGGTTGTATTTTGGAGACCACAACCATGTTATGGAGACAGAGCCTCCTCCTTGCACGAGGGGAGCTGCTGGTGACCCCCACATAAAGGTTCTTTGGGTGCCTTTAGGTCTCTTTGTGTCACCCTACAGCAGAGAGCTCAGCTAACATGTGTCCCTTGCAACGTGATGGGTTTTCCAAGCCCGGAGCTGTAAAGCAAAGTGGGAACATGCTATCTGTTTTTCTTTATTGATTCTATGACCCACGGAAGGAATCTGCCTGAGAAGCAGAACTTGAAGATTAATTTCATTAGCTACACCAACGAGATTGCTTCCTGCGCCGGTGTGAAGCCCAGCGTGCTGCGGCTGCTCCTGACCGACCCCCGGCTGGCCCTGGCCGTCTTCTTCGGTCCCTGCACATCCTACCAGTACCGCCTGGTGGGACGGGGACAGTGGAGCGGGGCCAGGGCCGCCATCTTGACGCAGTGGCAGCGGGTCTTAAAACCCTTAAGAACTCGGGTGATGGAGGACAGTGCCTCCTCTCACTCCTGGTGCTGGCTGGGCCTCCTCACCCTGCCCGCCGTGCTGGTCGTAGGGTTCCTCCTCTTCAAAAGTCCCCGGCCGGGGTGGGTCCCCCGAGTGGGACCTGCTTTCTAGAAGAGATCCTATGAGAACGGTGCCATGCCGTGCCCTGCAGGGCGGTGTTGGTGGGACCACCCCCTCTCTGTCACCGCCCGTGGTTGCGATGCAGGGGCTGCAGGGAGCTTTGAGATGGGGCCAAAGGGCTGGTGGGGATGGGTTGGTGGGCATGTGCATGGCGTGTGCCTCCTCAGCATCCTCCAGGACCCATTGGAGGGCACAGGCATGGTGTGGGTCTCCTCAATGCCCTCCAGGACCCACTGGTGGGCATGGGCATGGCATGAGCCTCGTCAATGTCCCTCCATCAGCATCTGTGGTTTTGGGAACAGCAAGTGCAGAGGTGGCTGTGTTCTGCAAATTTCTGGGACAGGGGAGCTGGAAATAAACCTCACTGAGCTTTTAACGCTGCTGTGCATGGTGGGGTTCGATGTTTTTAATAACGGTTGACTATCAGAGACACGGGGAGGGGTGAGGCGGACTCAGGGCCTTGCACCACGGCACGGTGAGCACCCAAGCGACGCACAGACTCGGGGACACGGGAGGGGACAAGGGAGGAGACCGCCG
>WBMW01004734.1:331201-347591 GCA_013396635.1 Penelope pileata | reverse complement strand
CCCGGGGGGAGGCTCTTCCTGCGGGATGCTGGGCGCTGCCGTTTGTTTTTTCTAACTCTGAAATGTTCATCCACAGTTCTGGAGGTGCGCAGTAAAAAGGCTGCTCCTGGATGGTTTCTTTTAGGAGTGAGTGAAGAACCTTTGGGGAAGGTATTGCTGCTTCTGCCCCTGAGTTATAGGAGTGGGGTGAGCAGGGCTGGGGGGGTTTATTGGTAGCTGAAGCCATGGTGTGAGCGTGGTTAGATGACATGGCTAAAATTCAGGCAGCATTCTGCAGTGGGCACAGCGGGAGCCGTCACCCAGGGATGCAGGGATTGAAATTTTGGGGCTGAAGATGGCCTAGCTAGTTTCCTGCTCAGGCCCTCTGTATGGGGGGAAGAGGGAGCATGGTGCTTAGAGTTGTGTGGAACACTGCTTTTGCTGTTCCTTTCCCTTTTGTGTCTCAGACATGCGTTTTGTAGGCTTGTCCCTTTGTGAAAGGTCTTGAACCTTTGAGAAAGGGCTGTTCTTCCTCCTCACTCTTTGATTATTGGGGTCAAATGAGTTTGCTAGTAGAAATAAGCATTATTTCAAGCAGAAGGAGCACGATTTTTTTCATAACTTGTTTCTTGTGCAGTGGGACATGAGGCCTACCCATTGTCTGGCCTTAAGAGCTATGCTCAGACAAAAAAACTGCTTTTTAATGGGGGAGGAAATGGGACATGATCTCATTTGTCCATCAGTGAGAAACAAAAGGACAACCTTCTGGTACTGACTGCCAGGAGCTGAATGGTTGTCAAATTCCTTTGGGTCATAAAATATAGAAAATTTTTCTTCAAGATGGATTTTGGGATGCTTTAATGCAGCTCTGCTATACAGTCCTCCTTGGGAGTACAGAACTTGAAAGTCTTGAGAGTTCTTTGAACCTGATGAACGTTCAGTGAAGGGAGTTTGTCACTGAGTGTTGGGCTCAGTGCATGAGGATGTGCCCCCTCTGATGCAGGTGTGTTGATAAAAGGTGGCTGTGTGAGCTGCAGTGAGAACTGGCACAGGCCAGAGCTTGTGTGCCAAGCACTCAGACCGAGACCACTGTGTCTGCCTCTGTCACCTGGCACGCTGCCTTTGTGCATATGCATTTTCTACATCAAGTATTGCTTTGGTAAGTAAATCCTGTACAATGTGTGTAAATCAATATGCAGTCATTTTGGTGAGTCTTGCTAATGTGAATATTCTCTCTCTTTGGATTTTAGTAGCAGCCTGTAGTTTCTTTCCTTTTGTTTAGACTTAATAACTGGAACTTCAGCTTTTTGTAGGGAAACCTGTGAAAGCAGATACTTCTGTTCACAGCTGTGAGCCCCTTGTTGCTGGAGTCCTTGTTTGATGGTACAGATTTATAGCATGTGTTGTCTTTAGGTCCCACTTCCCCATATCCTAAAGTCTGCTAGGGAAGGTGAAGTGAGCCACAAAGAGCAGGGGAAAATGCTGCTGTTCAGAAGGGCGCATTTTTTTAAAAGATTCATTCAGCTAGAACAAAATCTAGATCAATAAAGCAAAAGAATGTGGGCTCAAGTGAGGGATTTGTTGTATTGGGTTGGCATCAGCCAGGTGTCCTGCGTTATGCAAAGTGCCACTCCCTTATTCTGAGATATTTCCCAAGCCAACTCTGAGAGTGATGTGAAAGTGGAGAGAGGATGGGAAACATAGCCTAGATACCATATAAGGGTGAGGTGGATAAGAGGCTTAGATGTGGAGACAGAAAGAAAAAGGTAGCTCTGGCTCCCACAGAAAGATTAAACCCATGCACAGTGCACTGGAGATGGGAGTGAGGAAAAAATATTCCTCTGTAGTCATTGAAGGCAGAATGGGACAACAGAGGCCATACAGGGTAAGAGAGGGTTTAGGGGGGAGGGGGGGGACCTCTGCCCTGAAAATGCAGCACCTTTCCACCAGCTGGGGATGGCTGTTGGGCTTGTAATGACGGGACTGCGAGCAGTGTTTTACTGGTAGAACCAGTTGTTCGTCTTCTGCAGGGAATTTTTTCTTTGCTCAGTTTCATGCCTTCACTTTTTTTTTTTTTTCAGGACCAGGTTTTAGAAAAACCCGTAGAAAGTTTCTATGGGTGAAAGCAAGTGTCAAAAGAAAAGCTGAGATTTGTGGGAGGCGGTGGGAGGAAGCAACACTGTGTGCATATGTCTGTGACGTGGAAATGGAATGGACAGGAGTCCTAAAAATGCATAAAGAGCAGAGGAAGATGAAGTCCTAATAAAAATCAGATGAAGACAGCTTTTATGTCTGCGAAGAACAGGCTAACAGAAGTAGACTGTTTTTATTACAAATACCTCAGCCATTACATAACATTCTAACTAAACACTAATGAACTAGTCTGTTACAGACTGCAAATGTGTTAGAGGGAGAAGCTTAGTGTCATCATATTGTGGGCTTTCATCAGTCTGACTCTGTCCTGATCAAGGTAAAATGATAGTGCAGAATCGTGCTGTGTGTCTTCCATCCCAGGCATGATGGTGATAAATTTTAACTGATGCGTTTTGGAAAATCATTTGAGCTATGTTTTCAGGGGCTCGCAATACCAGAGACAGGAGTTACTGCATTTTGTACTTGAGTACATCAGCTGTGAAAGCATCAGATGAAGAATTGTGGAATCACCCAGTGTTGGCTAACTGAGAGAAGAGTCTTAACCATCTCTTGAACTCAGTGTGCAACTAACTGACCCCCCTGTGAAGGGGCAGGTTTACTCCATGGTTAGGTAGCTGGATGTGGCTTGTAGCTCAGCACGCTCTGAGGTACCAGGTGGTTTTCCAGAGCAAGACCTTCAATGGCTGGCTTGCCCATTTTTGCCACAGTGCTTGCTTATGTTAGCAAATCAAACTTTTGTCTGCTTAGAAAAGGAGACCTTTTCAGGCTGTTCTCATTAAATCATGTAAACAGTTTCAGCTTGTTTTAATAATATTTCTGTAAGCACGTGGCCTTCATCTTCTAGTTTTTAGTTTGTAAACATCTATTTTAAAATTATAGATGTACACTTAATTTATTTTTACGTGCATACAGTTTATTATTTTCAAATGAAACATTTGTAGGCTCTTTCCTTAGTCACCTTATTTAACCACTTTCAGTCTTCAGCCTAGGTAGAACTGCAGGAGCATCTTCATTTTTCCAGAATAATAACTTTTGGTTTGAGAAGCCAGCATTTTACCCAGCTTAAGACTTGATACATTACAGGACCTGCACGTTTCTTGCATTTCAGAGTAACTGTATATTCCACTGAGAGAATTCTCACTCTCTTGGGATCAGTGCACTGAGGCTTTCATTTAGCAAGTACTAAATGGCTGTATTTACAGGTCTTGTTTTATAGTAGCATTTAGCCTGTGCTTCCTCCACCAGTCTATCTGAATGGATATGTGCACATCCATCAAAAATGTTCTGGTGAGACGGAGCAATAACAAATTTTCTTTTGCCAATGTGAGTAAATACTCTGTAGGAAAGATGCACTCTAGTAAAGAGAAGCTTGCCTTTGGCTTGTGATATGGCTACACAAATAATTTACTGGAGTCACCTTAGTTGGGAGATGCTTTTTGTGCCACAAATCAAACTAGCTGCAGGAACAAAGCTTTGTAGTATGCACTTAGCTTTGGATTAAAAAAAAGTTTCTTAACCTTATTTTGTTAGTATATTGAGACTAGTATATTAGACTTTACTAGACTTAGTATATTGCTCTTGAAAGCAGAGCATCAAGTTGTGGTTGTTACTTGTAAATCAAGAACCAAGAGCAACTGAAAATGTTCAACTTCATCTGTAGCAATTTGGCAGATGCAAGTTCCATAGTAAATTAATTCTGTGATGATGAAAGGCAGATACCTAAAGCTGAGGGTGCTGATAAGGCTTTTCTAATTTAGCTCGTCATATTATTTTTAAAGCATGAATCCAGTCTGAAGCAGAGGGCTGGAGTTGACCTTTAATTAATCAGTGTTGTCCAGTTGTCAGTGTGGTTTTCACAGTTGCTTCTCCTACCTGCTGAGTATGGCTTTAGATGCAGGCTGGAGATGGTTTCTGCTCCAACAAATTAGCGTGTCACGAGCAATGAACGTGGAAGCAGGGGTGGAGAGGATAACAGGCAGCTGGTAGAAAAGACTGCGTGGTAATGAGCTCCAAACTGGACCAGCCCAAGGTTTCTGAAGGAACAAATCCTACTGCCACTGTATGCACAGGAGTGGAGTTTTTTATTGGCGATGTCAGTGGTAATTTCTGGGCTAGTACATACGGCAGCCTTGGTTCTCACCATCACAGTAGGCTGTTATCTGATTGTCTTAACAACAAATGTGATATAGCATCTCCTAATGCAGAGGACAAATTATGGTTTTAGATGTTTAAATCAGTTTAAAAATGTGGGAGTTAGAGGCAACACAGCTTTGAAGTATTAAAGAAGGTGGGAATTCTTGAAGACAATGACAAGTAGCTTAAGACTGATTAGAAGAACTGTTACTGAGTGGTTTTTCATCATGCTAAGGATGTTCAGAACTGCATAAACTTTTTTTTTCCGCACATTCCTGCTGTTGATGAGTTTGCTTCCATCTTGGAGTTGCAGTCTTCAGCAACAAATACATCTTGAGAAGGTGAATGGAAAGATGTTGGAGAAATAGCTAGAGAAGAGGAACTCGTTTTGGCACATCTATTCTGAAGAGGAATCAAAGTCCTTAAGGATTTAGCCCCCATGTAGTTCTTGTGCACTTACAAAATATTCTCAGAGTTCATGAACAGCATAGCTTGCCTGAACACTATTTCAGAACAACATCTAATTTATTTCCGAAGTCAAAAGCCTGAAATGTAATGATTTATGTTACTTAAAATTGATTTATGAATAGAGGTATTGAAAAAAACAAGTTTTGCTTAAAAACTGATAAATTTTTACTTATTTGCAGCTGAGCTCAGGGAATTTTAAAGGTGTGGAGAGAACTCCACTGCTACAAGTGAGTTGTGGTTCCTTGAGAAGTGCACTGAAACTAAACAGTGCCTCTTCCTCTGTCAAGAAATGTTAATTACAGTGGGACTTGGAAATTGTGGTAAAGGAGCATGCAATTGACATCTTAAAAAGGATTGTAAGTCTGACTTACCCACAGCAAGAAAGTTTGGCTTTACATTTGTCTCTTAATCTGTCCTGCCCTTTTCTGCTCTCCAATTCAACGTGGGGTGAGTGGGAAGGGTAGGAAATACGTAGGAGGTGTCATTTGACTTTTAGAAATCACTGACAAAGACTTTCTCATCTGAACCTAGCAAATAGCTGAGACAGACCAGAGAGGCAAAAGAGAGTCACCAATTTAAATGGTGTTGTTTCAGAGTTTGTAATCGAGCACAAGGATGCTTGTGGTGAGTGTTGGATCAAAGGGGGGAAACAGTAGTGGAGAGATGGGTGATTTTAAAGGGCTTCTGCTGCTAGTTTGAGTTGAGAATGTGCTCCATTGTCATGTACTCACTGATTATCTTCCATAAGCTTCCTGAAAGGAAATGTTTTGCACCCAAAAGCATGTGTGACCTAAGGAGCTGACCCTGGTGCAGCCCAGCTCTTGTTTCTGGTAGCTTATCCCAGGCAGCCATCTGCAGAGGAACACATCCTGCATGCTGGTAAGGCTGCATCTGGAGTTGGAGCTGCTGAAGTGCAGCTGGGACAGAACCATGGTTTGCTGTTTCTCTGTATGTTCAGGAAGTTGAAGGAATGCAGTAACATCTGGAGACTTCTTGTTTATACCTTTTTATTGTAGGGTGCAGACAGTTGTTTTATTCTTGCAAATGGATCCTCACACTTGCCAATATCACCAGTTCTGCTTATTCTTTGTGCTTTTCCGTAGATTGGAGTCCAAGCTGAGCTGTGCTGACCATTTGAGTGCTTTCAGCACTCATTTGAAGGCTCGTGGGAGCATCTGTATGTCATGGGTTGCCTTGCCTCTCCAGCAGACCCAATGTGGGCTTCCCTTTTGCTCTGCTGTTATCAGACATGCTGTTCTCAGCCTGACAGAGCAGTGCTGCTCAGGATGCCACTGAGGAGGAGACTCCCCATGTTGTTTTCAGTGTGCCTGAGGACAATGGGCATGCCAGTATTTTTGCCTTCTCTGGCTTCTGCTGGATGATGTGATGCATTGAGCAAGGAACAAAGTGGTGCTTAGGGCAGCAGGCTAAGGGCTGTTGTAATTTAAGGGACCGCTTGTGATCTTAAACATGAACAGATGCCCTTACTGAGAGCTGTGGTCAGAATAAACTGACCTGAATTAGTTTGTGAGAAGCTTAGTGTATCATTTAACTTTCTTTTTCGATTACAAAGAGCTGATAGGTAGGACAGGTTGCATGAGTTCTCTTTATTCAGAGCAATGTGCTGCCTACCAGCATACTGCTTGAGTACTGCACTTCGATAGCAGGTATACGGATTATTTTGGCAAGAATTTGACTTAATTTATTCACTTATCTTTTCCTCATATAGTCAGCAATTTAGTTCTTAGGCTTTGAAGTATTCTTCTGAATAATGAAAAATTTCTTTACTAAACTCTTGAAAATCTTGAAAATAAAAATCTCATTTGGCATCTGCGAGTTGAAAAGCTAATGGGGTGAAAGCACTTACATTGTTCTGTTCCCAGAAGTAACGAGGATACATCTCATTGTGATGTTCTCCTTAATTGTATGGAAGCTGTTCTTACATTTCTTGCTGGTCCTGGCTTCCTTCCAGCATTTCGAAAGTCCTGCCACAATTTAAAAAAAAAAAAAATACAGTTTTGAAAAGTTTCTTAGCATGGAACTGAAAAAGCAAAAATCTGTCTTGTAGAAAATGTGCTCTGATACTTAGTGACAGAGAAGTGAAGACTTGGTAAGAAATTGTCAGACTAATTAGGAACGCAGCAGCTTGCTTTAAAAGTGAACAGTGTAAAGATGTTTTGAATCTTAGATTTTCAGAAGCACCCGTTCTTAGTTGAAATATATTTGGGAGTCTTGCAGAACATCTAGATTATTCTAATTGGTGTTTGAGGATTATCAGAACGTGGCAAGAATAGCTGTGTTGGGTTCATGCCTGAGCCTGGTGTGTGCTGGCTCTGGGTGAGTGTGGCACGCGCTGTCAGTCTGTGCTGGAATCTCTTGAAAAAGCCTTTCTGGCAAAGAAGCTGTTCAAGTGTGCTATGGTAACTTGAAAATGTGGTGGGACTTGAAGGCATACTTGTATTAATACAGTGCAATTATTGGTAATTGTTAATCTTTATCACTTTTACTTGCATAGTGGTGGTGATAGAGTTTTTTCTACTCATCCAGTTTATGTCGAACGAGTAAATGGGACCCTTCTGATCCATCCTCGTTCATTCTGCTCGGAATTGGTATACAACCAAATAATATCTATAAATTAACCTAAAGCTCCCTGCAAAGTAGTTGAAAAAAGTGATTGAAACAAATTCTTCTGAACTCAGAAGCCAAACTATGATCATTTCTGTCTAGGTCTTTGAAGCCAGCCATCCTCTTGATGGCTACACTGAGCATTAGAGGCTGAAGGCTGAGTCCAGGCGTGGTATTTTGCTTCCTGAAGGCACTTGGATGCTAGAATAAGCATGGGAGAGAATTTCTGCAGAACCTGTTGTTGGAGATGGATGTTGGATGCTCAGTTCAGCTTTGTGATGTAGATGCACAATGGTTTTTAGGAAGCTGGTACATTTAATTTAGTGTAAGCTGTTTGCATACCCTTGAATTCACCTAGCTGTTCAGACTGAATTGTACTTGAGATGTTTGGGGGAGAACACCCTACATCTTACATAGGTCATGCTTGTACCCTTTGCCATTATTTTACTTTTGGTAATTGTGATTACTTTCGTCACTGTTCTGAAGGTCTGGAAGTAGTGTTAAATGTGAGGAAATAGCTTTCCCTGCTGGTTTTAAGTCACCTGTTCATCTGCTTCTGGTTAATGGGGGTTTGCACTCCAGGCTGCATTTGCTGCCTGTTGCTTGGGAGTGTCTGTTGCTCTTTTAGGACTCCTTTTCTGCCAGGACTTGCTGCTGCCTCCTTCCAAATGTTGGCTGTTCTCTGGAAAGTCTCAAAGCTACCTAGGAACAGCCTGCTTTTATCTTTGTAGCTACAAAGTAAAAGTTCAATATGTTGCTGGCTGCTGGTAAGTTCCTGAATGGTAACAGTGAAACAATAAAAAGTTACTAGACAGTCTGGGCTAATTTGATTCATGGGGTGTGATCTTAATTCCTACTGACTGTAGCAGGAGGGAGATGCCTAAAGGGGTAGGAAAGATCATGGCTGTAGCCTAAAATTGAAGCAGGAGTTTCATTTCAGCTGTCAGCATCTTACAGTGCAAGCAGTGGTGGCAGTGCTTTGTTCTAGCTTTTTTCTTTTCTTAGAAAAGAGGTGATTTTTGTTTTTGTTTTTTTTTTAACCACTACTTTACTGTCTTTATTCTTCTTGAAATGGAAGGGATTTTGAGTAAAAGACTTGCATTGGATGTTGCTACAACCATAAGAATTCACTTCAGAGCTGAGAAGAAAACCTTATTTTCAGTTTCAAGAGAATTTGCATCGCTTCAGTGTGTGACCATCTCTTCACAAGGATGACAAAGTCTTTAAAAAAGAGTGGGGTAGTCATTGTTTGGTCACCCTTTAGTACCATAGCAACCTTGAAAGGCTGCTATTCCAGTATGTCTCAAAACCATGGCTTTTTGTTCTTTGATAATTAATAACATGCATTGTTTTAAGGTTTCTGTAGACACTCATGCTGTTTCAGTGCTTCATTGATAGCACTTTGTACATCTTAGATTTGGAACTCTTGTCATAGAATTAACTTTGTGCTTCAAATATGGAAGAGTCTACAGCCTGAAGAGTGCTTGTGTAATTATAAAGCTGAAGTAGTCAGAAGCATTAGATCTTCTGCGTGTCCCGTAGACGAGAACTTAATAAATTCTTAGTGAGATGCTTAACTCCGGGATTTTGATCATGAGAATAGTTGTGTTCATGTTTTGAGAACCTCTTTACGTTATTTCCTTCCTTTTAGAAGATAAGAGTATGACTGCTGTGCTGATGAACAGCTTGTTTTAACTGGGAGACCACAGCTGAGCCCCTGGTGTAACACCTGGAAGAATGTGACACGTAATTAATGAATGTATTGAATCCTAAGGGTAACATTGCCTTAAAGAGTATTTAGATAGTATTTGTCAGAATATTGAGCAGCTTTGTATGATACTCTGAACATGCACAAAAATTGTCCTCAAACAAAACAGAATGAAAAATGTCCTCTCTTTCCCCAGAGCTCTTAAGCAGCTGTACTGGCATCGATGTGCTTGTGAGGGGAGGGGACCCTCTGCTCTCTATTCCCTGGGTACCCTGCAGGAGGAGAATTCTGAGCTCATAAAGAGTGCAAGTGTCATTAATCACCTTAGCCTAACAAAGGTAGCCTTGTGATCCATGAAAATATTGTGTGCTTTTGAGAGCTTTTTTTGCGAGTGAGAGTTTACCCTCTGTGGCTTTTTGATGACTGTTTTATGGGTCCATTTAACAAGGGATGCTGCTCATGGATCAAACTTCTGTTTGCAGAACTGTTCCACAGGAATACCATTTCTGGGCACGTGAAGTTACTCATGCACATGTAGTTAAACATATATTGAGATCTGTAAGTAGAGACAAATTGGAAGTTTGCATGGCTACTGTCCTCTTCATCTGTGGTTTTTTATTCCAGCCAGCTGCTCTTAACTCATTTTTCCTTTTGTTCTCAAGAGTGCTCTGAAAACTAAATAGAAATGATAGTTTGCTGTAGTCACTTCTAGTATTTCTCTGCTGCAGGATGCATCCTGCAACTTTATTTGAAGTGTTAAGTCACTGTGCCATCTTACACTTGAGAGAACCTCACAGAAGTTCCCTTGGTGCTGCTGGTTTGTGGCTGGTTGTGCTGTTGGGAGGCCACGTTCAAGGTGACAGTGTTTCTCACAGAAGACAATTCAGCAAGCTGCCTGCCAGTTTAAGGCAGCAAAAGTTTTGCTTGCTATGATTTCTAGTTCAATCTAAGATGGGATTTGCAGCAAACTTAGTTACTGTGTAGAATTTTTGTGAGTGACTAATTTTGGTTGTTTGTCATTGCTTGGCTTGGTAGCTTTATTTTAAACTGTAGATAGTTGTCTCAAAACTGATGGAGGCATGTTTGTGGATGCTCATTTCTGGCATCCACGGGCTGCGTTTTTGTAAGATGCATCTGTGGGATCGTGTTCTCAAATGGCTGTCTGCTGTCACGAGCTGTTTGCCACCCAGCACATACCTACTTTTGGTAGTGTTTTTCCAAAACTTCAACAGGCTTTGAAGGGGAGTCAGTTGAGGGACTAGCAAAGGCTGCTTTGCTCCAGCTTTGTCTTATGGAATGCTTTGGTTCTAAGGATAGAACTCTGATTTTCCACTTTGGGGTCATTCACAGTATTTCTCTGCAGCATGCCTGATGCTTAGGGGATTGGCCCTGTTATTTCCCATGGCAACAGTAAGGGTTGATCTGCCCCTTGCCAGAACCTGTGCATAAAGCTTTGTACCTGAACCTTTATGCAACTGTTTCCATGCCTGTGTGTATTTGACTTATTCACTGAGATAACAAAATGTTGTGACTTATACATACAGAAGAGCATTCTGTCTAATGAAACTACAAATATTGACATGAACGTGGTGGGAGAGAGAGGAGGAAGCCAGACAAGAATTGCTGAGTTATGAGGTTAAGTGTTTTAAACTTCTTACCATTCCAGTCCTTGAAAAGTGACCTACAAAAATATTTTCTTGTTTAATCACAGAAGAACACTTTTCCAAAGTGGAAGTAAGATATTTTCTGATTGCAGTTGATCCTAATCTAATGCTATGCCACATTCACAGGTAGATGAACCATTATTATTAAATTTTAAACAACTCGTTTTGGGGAATTCTGAAGCAATCAGGAGAACTGGGGACTTGGTGGAAAAGATCTGTCTCCTGTGGGAAGGTTTTCCTGTTTGCTGTTTTACTTTATTATTTTAGAAATACGATTCTGCAACCCCAGTCTGTGAGAATATGTTGCCTTTGATTTGTTCTGCCAGCTGTAAGTATCTAAGAGGGCACAAGTAAATGCTCCCGAGCGGTGGCTGGGATTTCTGGGAGTTGTGACAGCTACTTACTGTGCTGATTTCTGTACGCACGCTTCTGAGTTTGTCGCAGGATCTAAAGAAGCCAACAAATCCCAGTCTGGAAAAAGACTGGGGCAGAAATCACAGTAATGATTTTAATATGCAAGCCTTAAGGCCACTGTAAAGGTCAGTTATGTTATCTGATAACGTTACTAAGTGGCTGAAAGGTAATCTTTGCTCCCGAATTTCAGGAGCCCTGTGCCTCCTTTAATTATGCATATAGTAATTGTAGGCTTCCAGAATGAATCACTGACTTGCTGCAATTCCTGAACAGGGCAGCAAACCCTGCCAGCTGCCCTTACTGCTTGTACTGCTGCCTGTCCTTCTGCTTGCTGTCCTGGTAATTATTTAATTTGGGGAAGCAGTTCTCATGTCTTTTTTTATGTTGCTGCAGTTTGAAGGTGTACAGCTGTGTCGTGTTCTTACTCATTTGGCAGTCTGAACCTAGCAGGCTGGCATTTTGCGTGTAAGAGTCTGACTAAGAGAGTTCAGACTATCAGCTAGTTTTCTGATAACAAAATATATAAATATTAGGGAAAATCTAGAATCACTTAGAACATAACCTAGAACATAATTGTATGCACAAATCAAACATGTTTTATGTTACAGGGCCTCATAGGTGGTAGTAAGAGGGACTGATTCTGATGTTCCCATGCATGAATGAGGTTGGAGTGAACAGAGAAAGATCTTGGACCAGGGCACAGGCCGAAATTCTTTTTTGTATAGCTTGGAACCATGCAGTCATCTCTTTATAACTGATATTAGATGGCACTTGGGGCATTCTTTAGTATGTGACGTGGAAGATAGTTTGTAAGGGATCAGATGGGCTCTGCAAAGGGAGGGTTTGTCACCCCTCACTTAAGTACCTGGGCTGCAGTCTGATTTTGCAGGTATGTCTTGTCTGGCAGCCTGTATCAGATTTAAACTTAGCTCATTGTGAATATATTGACTGGCCTAACTTAAAGGAATACTTTTTGCAGTGCTTGATCTATTTTCTGCAGATCACATTCCTGAGGAATGTGCAGTTTTAATCAGTTCAAATTGTTTCTCTCTTTTTTTGGTAGCATACCTTTGAAGAAACTTGTCAAATGATTGAAATCTAAATACTGAAAAAAGCATAGGGCTGTAATGGTTAGGCCAACCACTGATCTTCGTAAATTTGACCTGAAAAAGCATTACTGGGAAACACAATTACCTTCTTTGTTCTTTAAGCTATCGGAAGACAGAACAGTTGTTACAATTAAGCTCTGTCCAAGTGTTACTTCTGTCAAGAAGAGAGTTATGATTAAGATTTTCCATGATTGGTCTCTACCACAGAGGCATCAGATTTGGAAAGTATGACCAAAAACTCAGCATTATTTCAAACCATCCAAACTGCTTCCTGCCCAGCGTCTTGTAGGGCTTCGCTGCTTCTGTGAGTCGGATTGGGAAAGCAGTGGCCTAAGCTGCCTCTTTCTTTGCAGCTATTTCTGGTTTATTCACTGCTGCAAAGCCACTTATTCACAAAACTTGTGGGCTGGGCTGGGTGTTGAGCTGCAGATTAAAACAATGTGTGTTCTCAGAGGAAACAGTGTGAATGAGCATCGAATACAGGTGGTGAGTGACCTGAGACAGCCACATGCCCACCTGCCCATGCCCTCCTGGTGGTAGCTGCCCAGTGCCTGCTGCTCTGTTGGGTGTTCCAGGGTGGGTCTCTTGGTGGTGAAGACAGATCAAAGAGAAGAGTTGAAAGAAAAGCATCAACAGGATCTTTCACAGACATTTTACTGAAGACCTCATGGTAAAAGTGAGTTTCCTCATAGAAGAGGAGGTTATTGCAGGACCCAGTGGCTGATTTAGACTCTGGCTTGGTAAACTGGGCTGCCTTGATTCAGATCCCCAGAGCAGCTGGAAGCAGTTGTGTGGCTGTGAATAATGCTGATAGGCAAAGCTGGGTGTGTTGGATGTGTTGGACTTCCTGGTTTTTTTCTTTCCTTGTGCCTGGAATGATATTTGAGTGGTGAGCTGTGGCTTCCAGTGAAAGCTTGGAATCTCCGCGCGTTGTTTTTGGGTAGGTAAGGGGCGGCCTGTCAGCCATATCCAAGCTCTGTGTTCTGGTTACACAGTCCTCTTGGGCTGGTTTCAGCCTGCTTCCAGCCTGCTTTTTTCCAAGTTTTCAGATGACATGAGGATGCTGAGCAGTCTGGCCAAGAAACTTGGGAGTTGCTCTCCCTGTGAGCTTGCAGAATACATTTCTGAACCACATATGTGGCCCAGTATCAAACAGAGGACTGTCCCTTTGCAACAGTCTGCATGGGCTGTAATGGAGTAGCATCTGGCCCAAGTCCTGCTGAAGCTGACCATGCTGGGGCTATTCACTGTCTCCATTTCTTCATCTTTTTGATCATGGCTTGTAAGTTGAGATCAGGGCAGGGCAGGGTGGGAATGTTATCGCTCTTATATAAATGGAACTTCCCTGATCTTCTGCCATTGGTTTATGTCATCGTGACCACTTAAGCTTTTTATTTGTTGGACTGCTTATCCATGAGTGCCTTGCATGTGGCTTGAGCTTGTCCTGAGGCTCTTTTCAGACTGTGAGTTAGACCATGGAGTTGTTGACTGATCACCAAGGAGTTGGAGCAAGTTGTACAGCTCTGTCATGCTTCTTGCTGTCTGGTCTTAGAATGAAATGCAAGAGTATTTGAGCATCCATAACTTTTGGAATCCACATGGAAATAGGTGAAAAATATTCTAATGGGTGTAATGAGGTTTTTTTCAGTGTTAAGATGAGATTGTCTATGTAGTAATATTCTGTTTAACTGAATGCTCGCTTGTGTTCCTGCCTAATGATGAGCAGCAACTCTGGCAAGTTTCGTCTAAGAACTAGTGAAATATCAGTGATAATTACTGGGTGCTTCTTCTCAAGGTCTGTTATTCTTGGGGGAGGAGGGAGGAGAGAGATGACCTGTTCTAACAGCCCTGTGATTTACTGCTGCAGGAAGAACAGTGTAACTCTTCATCGAAGGAATTCTTTCCCCCGCCGGTCTTAGCATACTGTGTTCCTAGTTTTGATAAAGAAACTTATGACTCAGTGTATTTAATGTCTCAAGCTGCTGAGTTCGTGATGATTTTAACTGGAAAAAAGCAAATTCTAGAAATATTGTGCCACAGTTAGTGGTGTCCAAGCACTTGGCTACAGGAGGGGGGTGAGGTCATTGAGCTTCCCCAGTGGGGAGCCAGCTGCTGGTGGAAACTCTGTGTGGTTGTTGTTTTTTTTCTTTTTTTACTTTGAGATCATAGTCAATATTTAACATTTTTGGGGTTCAGTGCTCTTCAAATGCTGGCCCTCCTGATTTTATGATTTCCTTGAAAATGGCATATTTTTGCAGAAGGCTCAGTGTTCCTGGGTCCATATTCTAAGGCATCTGCGGTTTGCTTAAGTGAAACAATGCTAATAGTGTTAAATATGTTGTTAACTTTTGCCTTATGAGCTCTGTCTTAAGTTGTGGCTTATATTCAAATTGTTCTACTTATCTGGTGTTTTTGTTTTCAGGCTGGTTTTGAGGAGTGAGCAGGAGGTACCAGACTCGATGAGTTTCCATCGAAATGTCGGAAAAGTCAGGCCAGAGTACAAAAGCAAAGGATGGAAAAACGAAGTATGCAACTCTCAGTCTGTTTAATACTTACAAAGGAAAGTCACTGGAAACTCAGAAAACCACAGGTGAATTAAACTGACTTTCTGCCTTCTGTTTCATCTTCACTGTTGTAAAGCTAATTAAGAGTGCAAAGGATGTGATCGTTAACCACAGCAAGGTTTCTGAACTGCTTGATACAACAGTTAAATGGAAGAGCTTTGGAAAAACAGCTTTGGTTGCCGTAAACAGTTGCTGGTTACCTGTAAACTTAGAGTTTTAGTTCAGGGAGAGACACCGTTTTCAGTCTAGTAGAATGTAAGTAATTAACTATTTTATAGCTGCAGTTTCTGTGTGTTATCAGCATATGACATGCCACTCCCCAGCTGTGCTTTCTGTTGTGTTTTTAAAGGCAACAGCAGTTATGCCTCTGAGTATATTTTGAGATCTTCAGCAAATGCATTTGCTCCTTGCTAAAGTTTAGTGTCAGAGGTTGAAAGTGAAATGTTTGTGACTGTAGATTGTGCTTAGCATAGCATCTTGTACTTGTTTGTCTGAACTGATTAGTTGGTAGGTTGAACGTCCAGAGCAGCGTGTTGGCTTCACGCTGCTTTTCATAATCATGATCTGGAATAAACACACTTCATAGGAATGTTTTTGTAAGAGCAGCATCTGCCAACTGAAACTGGCAGAAAAAGAAATGGGATGGACCCGTGTGGGTATTCCTGGACTCATCAAAGGTTGTGACCCCAAGAGGAGCAAGAAGATACTTGACAACATCTTAAAAGATGTTAAGACATCAACATCGTATTTAAGATGTCTCCTCTGACTTTGTTAGTGAGCATTGTTTACAAAGAAGTTGGATGTGTCTGCTTTTTTGCTTCTGGAATAGGTTAACCGTAGTGACTCACTATTAGAAGCACTCAAGTTCTCCCAAACCAAGTATTTATAATTCTCATTTTTTTAATTAAATCGTGAAAAATGTTGAATTTCTAATTCTTATATTCTTAAATTTTCTCACTTCTTTTGAACAAACTTCTTAATTGATCTGTGCAGCTTTGCAGGAACTCTACTTGCTGAACAGCATTGCTAACTTACACTTTGTTTTGGCATGCAGTTGCCACACGCCATGGATTACAAAGTCTTGGAAAAGTTGCTATTTCGAGGAGGATGCCTCCACCAGCTAACCTCCCTAGTCTCAAAGCAGAGAACAAAGGCAATGACCCCAATGTGAACATCGTGCCTAAAGACGGCACAGGATGGGCTTCAAAACAAGAACAGCACGAAGAAGAAAAGTAAGTGACCAGCAAAATCAGGGTGGTTGTGCTGTAACATTTCTTTCAAGTTTTTCCAAAACTCGTGGTGGATAGGGAGTGGGAAGGAACTGGTTAGACTTGGCAGTCCTCAAGATAGATAATTAGTATCACTATTAATTTTCATAAGGAGTATTCTACTAGGGGGATAGTTGGGGGAGAGGGAGGGAGAGACAAAATAAACAACAAAAAAAAACACCTCTTAGGTTGAAGGCAGTGTGCTCATAAATCCTGTGTGAGGGCAGTGTATGTTAGCCACCTGACATGGCTACCTTTGTGTAAGTTTTGGTGGCTCCCTAAGTGAGTTCCTGAAGCACATTTT
>WBMW01004734.1:277177-328522 GCA_013396635.1 Penelope pileata | reverse complement strand
AAAAAAAAAAAAAAATGTATATGTATATATACAATGATTACCCAGCATGTTATTGCACTGTTTATCTCTTCCCTGGCACAATAAAGTGGTTCTAGACTATTAGACTTCCCCTATCAAAGGAAAAAACAAGAGTGCTAGGAAACTGGTGCTTTGGAATCATAAGTTACATATGCAGGCTTCAAAAATTCTTGGAAGAGGTTAAGCATTAGTGAAATTTGTAGATTGGAAATATCTTCCTTAAGAACACGGTCACTTTTTGGATTGGACAGGGTGAATAGTTATTTGAAATGTCTGTCTTCATTGCTAAGATGGCGAAATTGAGACTGTATTTGTTCTTCATAAAGTATTTTTCACTCTCATCTCCTGAACCAAGAGCATTATTTCCAATTATTCCCTTCCACGGTTGTAGACTGGTTTTTGATGATCCAATAAACTGCTTGAAAAGTTAGAATTCTATTCATAACTGCATTTTCTGCCCAGTTATTTTCATTTATTCCTCTTCACTTTGGGTAATTACTCTTGAGAGAAAATTAGCTAATTTATTCCAATTTTAACGTTTACTGTAACAACTCCTTCTCTGTAAGAAAATGCTTTTTCCCCAGGAAAGTTATTCCTAGTTCTTCAGCTGCACAGGTACCTCCTTTCCTTCACTTGTTCGCAGCAGTAATCTTGACAGTCTGGTTCTGTGCTCACTCTCTTGTATTCATGAGTGTTTTTCCTCTAATTCCAGACAGCCAGAGGTGCCGCAGACACAGCCAAAACCTGCTGTTCCTGCTCCCCCAGAAGCAGCTCCTGTTGCCAAATCATGGGCCAACACCAAGCCAGGTGGACAAGATGGTAAGGGATGTTAAAGGCACAGAGGTTCTTGACCAGCCTAGCGGGCTGTGCATGCTGCTGTGAGGGACCTCAGCAGCCATTTGAGTCCTGGACAGGCCAGCTGGGATGATGAATGCTGTGGAAGCAACTTTCTTGGCCTGAAAGAGAGGCACTCCTGTCACTCGAGCAAGCGCCAGCCCAATTTAGCAGCAGGTCTGACTGCCTTTTAAAGGACCTGCATAGCCTCTCTTCTTGGATGGGCACATAAATGATGATCACAGCATGAGGTCTTGAATGTGGCTGGGCCAGGGAGGGAAAATCTCTGTAGTTTAGCTGTAATGCATACATTTTTGGCTTGAGAACTATAAACAGTGGTTAATTTGGTCATAACTTTGGATCATTTTATGCAAAGTGTGTGTAGTCTCACTTGTATTTAAATGTTTGCTACAACAATACTTTTCCCTTTATTTTATAGATTCCTTGCTTATGTTGTTTTCCAAGTAGTAGTGTTCGAGTAGGGTTTTTTGCTGAGTAGAACCATTAAAGGTGTGTTTTGTTGTTTGTTCTGCATAATTGTTCTCAATCCTTTCACATGATTTCCCCTATTGTGGATCTCAGCTTGAGTGTTTTTGTGACAGATGTAAAATCAAATGGAAACTTTTGCGAAGTTTAAAAGTTGCTCGTAGAGTTAGAGGTTGCTTAGAATTTCCGTGTCTCCATTATGGAAGATAGTGTCTGACATGTTTTATTCCTTAAGTTTGAGACTTGCAAGCATTCTGTGACTGAAAAAGAGAGTTTTATCTTGTTGATAAAGTGAGCTCCTGTTCAGAGAGAAATCTTAGAGTAATAAAATCTAAATTGCATGGAGGTAACTTCCAAGATGTTATTTGGAGTTTGTTAACATCACATATCTAATGACTTTACTGTTTTTTGCTGCAAGTGTTAGAAGTGACAGTTACAGATTCTCCATTTCTTGCTCCCCTGTGTAATGTTCAGTGTTTCCTTCATTCTCAAATATAGAAACTCTCCTCCATAAGGCTCTTGCAGGAGCGTTGTATAAGTTTTTTTTTTTTTTTAAAAAAAAAAANTTTTTTTTTTTTTTTTTTTTAAAAAAAAAAAAAAGGAATTAACACTGGAATGCAGATTACTTTGCATCAGCCTTTCTACATAAGCTGATAAGATCATCTCTGATGCGACACAGGAAATAATGATTTGGCTCAATGGCTTCAAAATGCATTTAGCCAATTATTTTATGGTTACCATGGCAGCTTGTGTGCCATGCCCAGATGGCATCCTCATTTCATGCAATTAATGCAGTGGTGGGTTTGCTGTTTCTAGAAGAAGCACAGAATGTGAATTGGCTTCAGCTGCTTGCTATCATCCTTAGTTTGAAACTTGGGATACACCTGTTGTGCTCGTACTTTGCTGACCTGCAGTTGGCTAGTGGAACTTGTACTTCTTCCAGATGCCTTGCATGTGTTGTAGCAGTCGTTCAGGCAGCTGCCTCATGCTCTTGTGTAAGACTTCAGCTGAGTGAGGCATAACTAAGTCCTCCAGTGCTGTTGATGACCACCTAGGAAAAAATTGGAGAATCTGATGGGCATGTATTTTTTGGCTGACACATTGGTTAGGAGTTGGGATTAATTGCTACCGTATTTTATTTGAAATCTTTAAGAACTGTTGACTGAAAGCATTTCAGGTTGATAGCTTAGATGCTGTCAGGCTGGTCACTGAGAATGCTGTTGCTTTGCAATTAAATCATTGTTGCCGTGTAGACTCAGAGCAGAAAACATTTTTCAAGATTCATAAAACGTTTAAATGCTACACAACCTCCAAAATGGTTCCCCTGCCTGGCAGGCCATTTCTTAGTGTGTCTGTAATTTTCAGTCTTCTTAAACTATTGGATGTGGCTGTTTGGGAACATGAAGAATCTAAGGCCTGCTAGCAAAAAAACAAGTTAACGTGACCTGTAGTAGATGAAGTTGAAAAGATTGAAAGCTTTTAAGCCGATTGGTAGGCACAGAGGTAATTGTTGTGGTATTTGCTGTCATCCCATTACAAAGAAAGTGAAAAGAAAGAGGAGTTTATCCTGTGCTTGACTCTTAACCCTTAAAAAATAAATAGAATCCCTGTCTTTTATGCTGTACTGTTATGAGGAATTCTCTGATGGATCAGGGAGAACAGAAGCCCTTCTAGCTGTTGGCTTAAAAAAGAAAAAAGCATATAATGGAGATTGGTGAGTTTTTTTTTTTTTTGAATTGTGTGTGTTCAGGTCGCTTTTTATTTTTTTTGTCAGTTTGCCTGATAGCCCATGTAGCCATTCAGCAGTTTTAGTAGCAAATGTAAGTGCTTTATGAGGATTGCTCTTGGCTTGTGAATTCTGTTATGAGTAAATGAATGTGGCTTTATGGTTCATTTTCGAAGGATCATCAGGCTTATAGGATCACTTTCTGAACTGTTTTGATTACAGAAAATTTGTGACTCTGTGAATATCTTCTTTTGTAGGTCCAGCTCTTCCAGTAAATAGTTATTTCCAGCAAGAGTTCCCCAGTCTGCCGGCAGCTGGGGATCAAGAAAAGTCAGGCAAAGAGAAAGATGCACCTGACGAGGCCCATGGATCTGGCCCCAGCTTGAGACCACAAAGTATGTGTATGGTACAAATTGTAGTGAAATTGCATGCAGTTGGGTGGAACTCATTACAAGCATATTTGCTCCCCATATGGAAGAAATTTATGAATTTATTATTTTAACTAGCATGTTTCTGTAATAAAGAAACAGCTGCAAACTGTCCTCCCACCTAAAAATCTTGCAACTCTCTCGTCCATCATATGGCCAATATTGGCACTTTCTTAGTTCTACCTGTTAGATGTTATGACAGCTAAAATGTTAATTTAAGAACTCTTCTAATAACTCATTAAGTACAGCCCTCATCGCTTCTACTCCATCATTTTTCAGACGTAGATACAAGCCAGTTCTTGGATACCTGTCTTTACTTAGAAATACAGTGCACAGATATGTCATTTTGAGCTGCTTAAGAAGTTTGTGGTACTCCTCTGTGTAAGAAGTTTGATCTTTCTTGGATGCACAGATGTTGGCAGCATCTGTGCATCCAGTCAGCAGTGGCTCGCTTACCATAGCTACAGCTGTTTTCTATCTTGTACTATTACCAGTGTCCTTCTTAAATGGCATTGTGTTTTGGAAGGTAGAGGAAAACAACCAGAGCAGTCTACAAATTTAACTCTTACCCTTCAGGATCACAACTGGATGTAGGGCTGAGGAGGATTAGAAAATAACTCCCATTTTTTCAGTAACAAATGTCCATCTGCAGAGATGATTGAGTCACTGGAAAGTGCCTGGGAAGATTGTCTGGTTTGGTTTTGTGCTAATGCTGTCTGTGCAGATGCTAGCTGGAGAGAAGGTACTAATAAGAGGAATTCACCCAATTCTCCAACAGATCAAGAAGCTAAGGCTCTGGGTCAAGAAGATGGTAATGCTACACCAGCAGAACAAACCGATGGCCAGAAGGCAGCAGAGAAGAGGGATGCACGGTTACCACAGGTCCCACAGCCCAAGCTGAATGGCCAGCAGCAACCACCGATCTCGTCTCAGTACAGGGCAATGATGCCACCTTACGTAAGTGGTGGTTACACAAAAAGATTTCAAGCAGCACAGACTGGTTATTGGCTAGTGTGATTGCTTTAGACCCCTTTTCTTCTCCTATGGAGTGCTTAGTAGTTTAGCTGGAAGGATGGGATGATGACCAACTCCTTAAAAGATACGGCTCCATATTGCCACTCCTGCTACACTAAGCTTCAGCTTGTCAGGAGTTGCTGAATATTTGTAATCGCTCCATCTTGGTTGTGTGATGTCACACACTTGTCATTAGAGCAGACTGTTGTGAGTGAAGAGCCTTGCTTTATTCCATTGTGATTCCTTTGTTCTCAGTATGTCTAATGCAATGATACCTTTTAACCAATGGATTCTGTTTTAAACTTTCCTTAGATGTTTAATCAGTATCCTAGAATGGCATATCCTCCTTCCATGCAAGGCCCAACAAGATTTCCTAATTCTGAGCCTAGTAGGTAAGACACGAGTGTTCTTATTTTGTGACTCTGAGCTCTGCATGTGACTGAAACGGGGAAAAATTAAAAAGAAAAAAAAAACATTGCACCGAATGTCTTGATTACAGTTATGCACTGTCAGTAGTTAGCCTTACAACTATGGCTGGTGTGGAGCAGTGCGTTGTAGTGGCTTGTGTTTGACAACTGAACTGCAAAACTTAAGAGAATCCTGCACATTACATGGCTTTTGAATGGGAGGAGCAGGAGTAAGGGACACCTTTAACTTTGAGCAGCACTTTGACTGTTGTTCCAGTGTCACAGTGAAAGTAGTTCATTCCTAGTTCTCAACTCTACTGCTCTTCAATTAAAGTAGAACTGTAATCCTTTTTAAAAACAATTTTTTTCCTTTCTGTGCATATTTCCCTAGTTGAGGATGGCTGTGCACATGGATGAGGAAATGAAATTGTATAGGCAGTCGGGTACAAACTCTGACACCTGGTTTGCAGCTGGGATCCAGGAAGAGGGCAGGAGAAGCTGGGAGTGATGGTTGGGAGAACTTAAATATAAGAGTAGAGAGAGGGTGCAGAACATTTAACAGTGAGGAATGCATGAAAAGTATAAATGAGTATGTGTTTGAAAGCTGCAAGGCATGTGGCTTTCTGCCATCAGCTAGCAACACAGAACATTTGGTTTGTTTGTGAAGTGTGCAAACAAAGCTATGGCATCTGATCTTTCTCTTCCTTAGAGAACTGTGTGGTGGTGTGAGCTACCCTAGTCTCATGTATGGGTGACACTTCAGATTTATACTGATGTGAGGGAACAGTACTATATGCTTGAAACAATTGACACGCAACTTGACCTTCTGTCTCATCGTTTTACTGGAAAAGACAATGACAGTGGCCTTTGTTTCTCTTTTAGAGGGCCAAGGGGGAGAGGACCACCTTCATGGTGCTCGGAACCCATTGAGCGCCCATCCATTCTTAGTGCTAGTGAACTTAAGGAACTTGATAAATTTGATAACCTAGATGCTGAGGCTGATGAAGGCTGGGCAGGTAAGAACTTCAAATTAATGATTTCTGTTATTTGTACGTTGAATCTTTCTGAAAAATTAACTGAATATTTGTTTATGCATCAGGTGCTCAGAGTGAAGTGGATTACACTGAGCAGTTGAACTTCAGTGATGACGATGAGCAAGGAAGTAGTCAAAAAGAGAAGGAAAGTGGGTGAGTTGGTGTTACCATTTGGGTGTGAATGCTACATAACTAGTTTAGCTTTTGGGAAACTTGAATGAAACATGTATGTGAAGTACTCATTCCAGTAACAATTCAGTAATTTAATGCTGCATTGAAGTACATAACTGTCAACAGACTGCAGTCAGCTGGGCAATGTAGTGGAGGTGATTCTTGCTGTGAGGAGCTTCCACTCTTGCTAAGAGGTGTTGAGGATGGAAGATAAATCACCAAGGAGCTGTATGGAGTACACCTTCCATTTTTCTTCTTTCTTTTCACAGTGATGAACAAACACCATCAAAAGATTCTCAGAGCACTGATGGC
Organism: Penelope pileata; assembly: GCA_013396635.1. NCBI lineage: Eukaryota > Metazoa > Chordata > Aves > Galliformes > Cracidae > Penelope > Penelope pileata. The sequence goes on along the minus strand of WBMW01004734.1, from coordinate 322,092 downwards.
CAGAAGGAAGCAGAAGAACAGACAAATGCTAAGTCTGCCACCCAGGTTTCCACAGCAGCAACCAAAGGATCTTATGGCAAAAGTTCTCAGCTTGATCAGGTTTGTGTTTTCTTCTGTTCAGCAATTCTTGCAAGTGCAATGTCAGAAGAGGTCCAGCTCAGATGTCTTTTTGAAACCATCAGGTGGATTTAAGGTTATGAACATGAGTAAAAGCATGAACTACTGCTTGTCTGAGCTGTAGTAACTGATGGGGTGCTGCTGGGCTTCTTTTGGTCCCAAAATAAAAATTGTGTTTTTATCTAGTGTGTTCTAATCCACAGTTGTGAGGGCTGAGAACTCTTACCATGGTTCAGCTGATAGATTTGAACTTGATTCTTTAGTCTGTCCCTTGCTGTAACAATGAATGAAGCCATTCTGGTGTCCATCATGTTGTTTAGTGGCACAGTAAATAGTGCCACACATCTTTTCCTGAGTTTTTTTTTTTTTTTTTTATCATGACCTGGATTTCTTCAGTACAACTTAGCAGTAATGTGTCAGCTTGTTTCCAACTTCTCAGATAGATGGTTTTTTTTTATAGACCTTGTAGAATACACCTGGAGGAGTGGCACCCATTTCAGTTTATGCCTGCTTCAGTTGGGTGGGTTTTTTTCCCTCCTGTGAAAAGCTACTGTTGATGTTGTCTGAATTTCCCAGAAACGTTTTCTCCTGACACCCGTAATAATGAAGATGGGGGATCTTTAATTTGTTTTCCTTGCCCTTTTTCTCTGTATAAAGACCATGTAGTCTTTTAGGGTTTCATTCTACGTTGAATCTGAGGGAAAACACTGCAGTAAACTGAACTCTGAAATCTGGATGTTTTTAAAGTAGTTGTTCAGCTTTCAGTACATGCAGTGAAGATGTTCTTGCCCTCTTTGCATGCAAATTTCTATCATATGCAAGGTAGTTCACTAGATACAGTGTTTTGATGCAGTAGAAAATAGCACATCTAAAATTTGCCAGCCTTATTCTTGTTGCAAGCTTATTTACCCTGCTACTGTGTTTGATCTTGTAGGATCGGGGTCCAGCACAGCCCTCTATACACGAGAGAGGTGGTCCTCCTCTTCATCCTAAATCGATTTTACCACCGGTAAGAAAGATTAGCATTGTCCTTATTTTCTCAAGTTAAATTCCTTAGTGCTGTGCTAGAGGGAATTTGACTTGGAAAAGTAATCACGCTTCACGTAGGGGTAAGCCTTTTCCTGTAACAAGTGATTGTAGTACCTGGGGCCAGTGAGAGTAGGACCTCAACACAGCCATGTTGTTAACTGTGTAAACTGTAGACCTTAAAAGTGGCGTGTGAAATGCATGTAAACTTCAAGAGTTATTAATTATCTAGCATTATTTGGAACTAGAGAAGACAGGGATATGGGGAGGATGTTTAAGGGCTGTGGCTGAGCATTGGCTGCATGCCCAGGCAGACAAGGAGATGAAGTTCCAAGTGAAATTTGTAGGTAGTGGCTGCTTACCAGTTTTCAACAGTCCCTATTAAAATCTTTGTTATCCTAAGGTAACTTTGAAGTTCTTTGGCTCCTTGGACTTTCTCTCTGATATCTGCCAGAGCAGACTGTAACCAAATCTAAAAGGTGTTTGTCATCTTTGCAGTCAGTCTGTGTTAGCAGTGATAAGGAGAAGTGACACGAGCCCAGCTGAAGCTTTACATCTGAGCTCAGGTTGCATGGGTTGAAACTTGAGCAGGAAGGTGTCTTTCAAACCTCACTTTTTAAAAATGCCATCCAAATATATCTGAGGGCAAGTAGTTAAAATGTCATATTTCAGCTATTTAAAATGCTGTATCATTAATATAATTGTGCTGTACTTGACTTAGTGACTTTCACATTACAGCATCCTCCTCCTCCTGATCGCCGGCAGGGACCCTTTCCCCCTAAACCAGTACCAGATGAAGATGAAATCTGGAAACAGAGGAGAAGACAGCAGTCAGAGATATCCGCTGCAGTTGAGCGAGCCCGTAAGCGACGAGAAGAGGAAGAAAGAAGAATGGAAGAACAAAGAAAAGCAGCTTGTGCAGAAAAGCTGAAACGGTTGAATGAGAAATTTGGCTGTATGACAAAACCCTCCCGGGAAGACCCTCTGAAAGAGAGAGAGAGGGAAAGAGAAAGGGAGAGAGAAAGGGAAAGGGAAAGAGAGAGAGAGAGGGAACGGGAGAGAGAGCGAGAACGAGAAAAGGAGAGGGAGAGGGAAAGGGAAAAGGAAAAAGAGAGGGAAAGGGAGAGGGAGAAGGAAAAAGAAAAAGAAGAAAAAGAAAAACTGGAGAAGGCAAAGGAGCAAGAAAGGGAAAAAGAAAAAGAAAATGAGGTAGAGAAGGAAGAAAAAGAGAAAGAGAAGGAGAAAGAAGAGGAGAAACCAGCACATGAAGCTCCTGAGCCTGTCGAACCTGTAGCAACACCTGTAGTAGAAAAACAAGAAAGTGAAAGCAGGACTAACAAGGAAGAAAAAGGTATGCTTGCACGCAAGTAGGAGTTGTGTCGTAAAGCTGAGCCACAGAGCATAGTAGTAATCTAGCAGTCTAGTTTGCATACCTAATTAACTCTGTGCATCTAGACCATTTGTTTTGCTGGCACGCTACAGCTGCTGACTGTTCTTTGAGCTAGACCTGTTTGCCCAACTCATCAAAGCATTAAAGGAAAAATTAGGTTCTATGATTTAGGCAGAACATGGAAGAATACAGAATAAGTAAAAGACGTTTTTCTTGCTAAAAGAGGATCAGCAATTTGTATTGCCAAAAAGCAACATAAAAATTATTTCAGCTATTCTGTTCTTTAAGCAAGCCTAGAAAAGTAGGCACAAAGAGCACGTTTAAACTCAGTGCATTTTTTTGTAGTGGAGCTTGAATGGCACAGGAGAACTGTTAGACTATTCTTAATAAATTAGTATCATCGTTTAAATGGATAGAAATGATTGTAATACTGAACTTTGGTTTGTAAAGAAATTGATTCAAATTTAATACAGTAGCACTTTTAAACCATGGAATAATTGCAATAAATAATAGTGGTTGATTTCTCAGTTTAAGGGGACACTGAGAGATGTATTAATGACAATGTTTTAAGATGCTGTTCTTTTTTGCATGGATGTGCTTTGGAAACTAAGACTCTGAGGCTAGAGAAAGCAGGTTGTTTTTGTTTTAGAAAGAGATCCTTTATCTGACCCTGTTTAATGTGAGATGATTAGCTTTAAAATGCACTCATGTCTCCCGCGTCTGTTTTTTTCAGAAGAACAACCAGTCTTTACCCGACAAGACAGTGGTCGAAATGAGAAAGAAAATTCACAGGTGACTCATGAGAGTGAGCCAGATTCAGGATCTCAGCCTCGTCCTGCTGTCTCCTCAGGCTATTCTAAACAGTTCCAGAAATCATTGCCACCAAGATTTCAGAGGCAGCAGGTAACTAACTAGTTTGCTGAAAGGAGGAATAACTTGTCTTCTGCCTCATTCTGAATAATAGGAGTTTAAAAAAAAAATCCAAGTTGTTTGTTTCCAGCTTCTATAATATCGATTGTATTGGCAAAATTGTCTTTACTGGAAGCACTTTTCATTACTTGCAAAGTATGTAAGTGAGCAGAAGATGAGAGAGGCTTTTAAAACTGACTGCTTTTGGCATCATTTACTGGAAGCAGAGCATTATCCTGTGGATGCTTAGTGGAATGTAGGATCTGATGATCATCGTTTCTGCAGCCTTTCCTTAAAGGGCATGACACTTAAATGTATTTTTTGTTCTCTTCCTACCATCTGAAGAGCACTGCTTATTAACAACATGCACAAAGTATGGATTGTGTTTTTCTTAGCTGAACACTAGCAAAACTGTAGCAATTCTGAGTTATCCAGCCTTTCCCCAGCCCCCCACCACCTTTTCTCACCTTTTCATCCTGACTCGTATTTGTGATTAATTTTCAGGATGCTTAGTGTGCCAGAGGTGACTGCACTTGTTTCCAGTGGTTATTTTAATTCTGCTCGTCTTGTAATGCTGTTTTCTGTTATTCAGGAGCAAATGAAACAACAGCAGTGGCAGCAACAGCAGCAAGGTGTAATTCCACAGTCTGCTCCCTCACAACCCTCGAGTGGCCCTGTCCCTCCTCCCCAGCACAGACCTCTTTACCAAGCAATGCAACCACATCCTCAGCATTTAGCTTCAATGGGCTTCGATCCGCGGTGGCTTATGATGCAGTCCTACATGGACCCACGAATGATGTCAGGAAGGCCCGCGATGGATATGCCTCCTATTCATCCAGGTAAAATCTGGCAGCTCTTTTGACTGTTGAACTTTCCTGCTTTTGAAATAGAAGTCTTTCCTTAATAACACGATATATAGCAAATTTGAGTGGGTGAGTTTTAGAAGAAGAAAACCAGATGATTTGAGACTAAGTAGATTTCAGTGATCCTGGGAGAATGAGACAGTTATGCATCAATGTTTATCTTTGACTACGAAGTAAAATCACAACTTTCTCCTGTATCACAGACAAGTTGGTGCTGACAGGGCTGTGTTCAACATGTCAGTGTAACTGGCTTACAGATGTTATAGCTGGCACAAGTTTTAATACTAAGAAAATATATTTACTGTTCACCTTTCGTTATATGTTAGCGCATGGTACTACTTCAATTACTTAAAAAAAAAAAATATGTACTAGCACTTTTGTAGTCTTGCTCAATTTGTTTTCAAATTCTTGGCAGTAAAATGTCCTTTTTAACTTTTGGAATGGCCATCTGATTTGCAATTAGGAAAGCTAATGTGCATAAATAATGTCAGACTGGCACATAATGTAGAGGAGAGATGTAGCCAGCCACTGAGCGAGGAGGAGCAGAGCACAAGGGATTGCATCTCTTGAAAGGAGCGCAAGGAGGAAATGGAGGAAATGGTAACCTAAGCAAAGATGATGAAAACCATAGTGTTTCTTGTAAAATGTTAATAACAGAATAGGAGCTGGAGTCTTCAATAGAGTACCAGAAACCAGCTGTATTTACATTCATCTTGCCTTTTGCCGTTCAGATCATACAGCAAAAACTTCATCCACAGGTTTAGAGGTCTACAGGCCTGATTCTTTCCCTTCTAGTGGAAGCAAACACTTGGTATATAGGTGCTGGTTGTTGGTATTTGGGGTACTAGTGATGAATATGACTTAATCATTCTGAGTTGAGCTGGCAGTGAACAGATATTTGGTTTCAGCAAGACAAGATACAGAGGAAAAATAAGAGAAGAGAGAGCAGTGCTTTTCAGGACCTCCTGATATAGTTCGTGTTTCACGAGCTAAGTCTTTTTGCTAATGAAATTGTTGAACTTAAACTTGTCACAGGAATTATGCCTCCCAAACCACTGATGAGAAGAGACCAGATGGAAGGATCAGCAACTGGTTCAGATTCGTTTGAACATATTGCTCGCTCAGCAAGAGAGCATGCTGTTCCTTTGTCAGAGCCCCGCATGATGTGGGGATCGGATCCGTACCCCCATGCAGAACCTCAGCAAGCTAGTTCTCCTCCCAAAGTGTTAGAAGAGCCTGACAATTTGAGGTAAGCCTGAGTTGCATACTCCTGTCTGTCACTTCTGAGCCACGCTTGCTTACACACTTAGCTGTGTAATTTGTATTGTAAAACACAGTTTAAAAGTGTAAATTCAGACCAAGATATTGCTGCTTTTCACACAAAGCTTTCAAAGAAGTTGTGGTTAGAAGGAACGTACATGGCAATTCCATAAAACAAGAAACGCCTGCCATGTAGTAGGGCACAGAACAATTTACCCCTTGTTTAGGATCCTTAACCTAATTTGATGAATGGTGATTGCCATAACACTTGGAATTTTCAGTTCTGTAGAGTGCTGCAGCAGTGTTGTATCCTGTCCTTCATTTGCTCTCCATCTTTAGGGTATCCAGAGAACTTCTGCCTGAACTGTATCAGCTTCAAAAGTGGTGTGTTAAGTACAAGTGGTATAAACCAAGATGGTCGCTTTGGATCTGTTGCTACATCATGAGCAGTCCAAATGGTTTCCTGTGTGACTTTGAAGTACCTCTCCCCACTCCCCAGTTTTTTTTTTTTTCCTGTACCATGGCCTGTGTCATACTTGGTGATAATAGCCTGCTAACCTTTAAAGTGCATGTACAGCCGTTGACATTAATAGGTTCCTGAAGTTAATTGTACATTTGACACTGAATTTTTAACCAGAGTAGAATAAAGCGGATCTAGCAGCCACTATGAAAATTGGTATGTTGTTTCCTGGATCTGACAAATCCTTCATACGAACAGAAAATTCAAGTAAATATTTATCAGTGGAAACTCCTACCCCCACCCTAATGCTCTTAATTGCTGTTTCTTAGATCTGAGGCACACTTGGAGCAAGAAAGAGTTGCTGTTCCCCCTGCAGCTTATCCTGTAGAGCACAACCAGTTGGACTCTCATCCAAAGGCAGACTTTTTCAGAGAACCAGGGGAGGTGGAGGTACAGAAGTTCCCAAGCAGGCCTTTGGAAGATGCCCAGCCTCTCCAAAATGACACATCTAACACTAAAGTTAATTTTGAAGGAGTTGATGAGAATATTTCACGCAGCTCTGCAGAAGAACTCGTGCCTGTGGTGGAAAGTCACCCTTCATTAAAGAGAAGCATTTCCCATGGCTCAAGTCATTCACTGAAATCAGAAGAACAGAGGAATGAGACAGCAGCAAATATCCCTAAATTAAGTGGCAGGCCTGTTGAGTCAAAGGAGACAATTGAGAGAATTGAGATTAAGCCAAAAAAAGAAGTTTTGATCAGTAATAGAATATCAGAAGGACCAAAACCTGAAAAAACATTCAAACCTAAGTCTGAAACAAGATGGGGTCCTAGGCCAGGTTATGGCAGGAGAGAGGAAGGCAGCGATAGACCGGTAAGAAGATCGGGTCCTATTAAAAAACCTGTGCTTAGAGATATGAAAGAAGAGCGTGAGCAGAGAGAAGAGCGTGAGCAGAGGAAGGAGAAAGAAGGAGAAAAGATAGCCAATGACAAACAGAACAAGTCTGAAAAAACTGACAAAAAGGAAGCACCTCAAGTGCCAGTGCCTCAGGCTGAGCCAGAGACATCTGCCTCTAGCAGTGCTCCTCTGGCTAAGAAGATAGTCCAGGATGCAGCTCCAGCACCAGCGAGCCCAGAGAGCACTCAGACTGAGCCTGCAGTTAAAGTCCCGGTTCAGCCACCCACACCTCCAGTCTCACAGCAGCTACCAACTGCACAGCCTGCTGCTCCACAGCTTCCCCCTGCGATACCCCAGCAGCCGCTGCCTGCTCAGCCTGCAGCACAGCAGCAGCCACCAGCTCAGCAGCCAGCCACCACGGTGAAGGAAGAAAAGCAGATCGAGAAGGTAGTTAGCAAGGAGATTGTAGAGAAACCACGCTTGGAAACCAGACCAGTAAAAAGAGAGCCTGGCTTACCACCTAGGACATACTGGAAAGAGGCTAGGGACAGAGACTGGTTCCCAGATCAGGGGTACAGAGGCAGAGGTCGTGGGGAGTACTATTCTAGAGGCCGTAGCTACAGGGGTTCTTACGGAGGACGTGGTCGGGGCAGTAGAGGCCATAATAGGGAGTATCCACACTACAGAGATACTAAGCCTAGAACAGACCACGTGCCTTCCGGGCCTGTTAGACAAAGAGAAGAGAGTGAAACTCGCAGTGAGAGTTCTGACTTTGAAGTAATTCCAAAGCGGCGGCGACAGCATGGTTCAGAGACTGATTCTGACAGTGAAGTTCATGAAAGTGCAAGCGACACTCTGCTGTCAGACAAAGACAGTCTAATCAAAGGCAAGCACCCAAAAAGAGAGGAGAGAGCTGATGGCAAGAAACCTACGAAGCCGCTGTCATTCAAACCTGAAAACAATATCAGAGTAGACAATAGATCTCTGGAAAAAACATACATAAGAGATGATGAGAATAAACCCAAGCCAGGATTCCTTCCTAAGGGAGAGCCTTCTAGACGAGGCAGAGGGGGAATGTATAGACGTGGTGGCAGGGATCCTGGTGGGCGTCCTCCACGGCCATCCACAATAAGGAGACCAGCCTACAGAGACAATCAGTGGAACCCTAGACAAACTGAGATCATTAAACCAGAAGATGGAGAACCTCCAAGGAGAAATGAGCATTATGGTCCCATTCCAGTTGATAAAAGACCTCCAAAATTTGAGAGGAAGTTTGATCCAACGAGAGAGAGGCCACGAAGACAAAGACCTGCTCGGCCTCCGAGGCAGGATAAGCCACCACGCTTCAGGCGCCTAAAAGAGAGAGAGGCTGCATCAAAGATAAATGAGGCAGTAACCAGTTCAACAACCAGTGCTGCAGTTAGTAATGCAGTTACTGAGCCTTCCAACACTGCTCTGGATGTTTCAGGAAGTAAGACACCAGACTTGTCCAACCAGAATTCTTCAGACCAGGCAAACGAAGAGTGGGAAACGGCCTCAGAAAGCAGCGACTTCAATGAGAGGCGTGAGAGGGATGAGAAGAAAACAGCAGATGTAGCAGCCCAGGTGGCTGCAAAGGCAGGAGAAAACACTGGAGCTCCAAAGAGGGAAATAGCCAAGAGAAGTTTCTCTAGTCAGCGGCCTGGAATAGACCGTCAGAACAGACGTGGCACCAACGGGCCGCCTAAACCAGGGAGGAACTTCTCAGGGCCTAGGAGCGACAGGCGGAGTGGTCCTCCACCCAGAAGTGGAAAAAGAGGGTGAGTACCAGCTTTGGTTAGGAAGCAGGCATAGTTATGTGTTGTCCTGTTGTTGTTCAAAGTCATTGTAATCATTTTAGATTTGTGGTAACTGGTACAAAAGAGCAAGATAACCGTGTGCACCTGTGTCTGCTTTCTGGTTTTTTGGTTTGTATGCAGACACCTGGAAAGTTGGCTTAAGTACAGAGCATTCTTATATGTATGCACAGTGTTAAATAAGCCTAATAAAAAAAAAAATGTAGTGCTATGTGTCAGTCAAGGTATATTTCCCAAGATCTGGATGCAAGCTGAAGTGTTGGTGTGAGCACTGTAGCAGTTCAATACAGACTGCTGCATTGCATTGCATTTGGCCTATTGTGTATTTAAGTCAGTCATCTAACATAGAGAAGCATATTGAGAAATGCTTGCCACTGAGAATAAATTTTGTTTCTCCATATGTTAAGTTTGGTTGGAACTTGATAATTGTATAGCATTACTGTTTTCTCACTGTTCTGTAGTCCCAGCCCAATAGGTGGGAAGCAGGGCAAGCCATTTCTTCATTGACTGCCTAGCCTGTAGTCTAGGACTCTTGTTCTTGTAGGTTGCTGTATACTAAGTTAACATGTTGCCTGGGCTTAAAACCTTTCAGTCAGTGCTCTAATCTCTGAATTAAAAATACTAAGACTTTCTTTGACTGGTAAGTTAAAATGTGATGTTGAAGCAAAGACTGGGTTTTCCAGGTTCCACAGCAAAGCCAGAATGCTGCAAGTCTCTGATTCTGATGGCTTCAGAGAGCTTCTGGCAAGGGAGCATATGAAACATTGCATACTGTAAGCTTCTATTTTTGTTTTCTTTTGTGCTTTTTTTCCCTGCAGAAGGCTTTACTAAAGTTTTGAACTGCATACCTGTGAATTTTGGTGTGTCTAACTACATAGAGTGAGGCAGAGTTCGTCTTAAAATTATGCTTCTTTTTTTTTTTTTCCTGTGAATCCTTTTGGCAGCAGTGCATTGCGTATGTCACCACAGCAGCTTTTGCTGTTTAGGTTCTGCTCATTGAGGAGCTGAAAGTAAATGTCTGGAGCCTACTAAAAAGTTGCACAGTAAACACTCGTAGCCCTAATACCGTGATTTGCAGTCTGTTGTTAGTTCCTTCCTTCCTGCGCTCTGTGGATGGTAATTCATTTTCTGAATAGAATTTTTTCTTTTTTCTCATACAGGCCATTTGAAGAGCAGACAGCAAATGTGCCTGGTGTTGATCCCACCAACAGCAACTCTTTGCATCAGGAAGAAGGAGGTGTTAATGCAGCAGGACAAAAAAGCGCCAAGGATGCAAGTGGCAAAAAGAGAGAGGAACCTAAAGCTGGTCCGAAGAAGCCTAAGGAAAAAGTGGATGCTTTGTCTCAATTTGATCTTAATAATTATGCAAGTATGTATTGATAAGATACCACGCTAACAAGGATTGATTATCCTGCTAGCTTTGCTGGATATAATGCTAGATGTTTGAAAACATAAAAAAGATGATGGTTTTTTAAACACCGGAATAATTGTGTACTTGAGTATTGCTACCTCTGTGATATTTAACATCTGTGCCTCTAAAATGAGTGGTGTCCTTCGCTGTGTATTTTTGTATAGATAAGAATGATACTGTTCTGTCACCAAATCATTACCCTGTCATTCAGACCATTTTCCACCACACTCTAATGATTTGCTTAACCTTCATAAGCAGACAGTGGATGTCACTCACAAGCTCGCAGTTAATACTCAAGAAGGCTCATTATTTAAAGGTTCATTGGTTTAAGCAGTTCTAGTTCTTTTTTCCTGGAGAGTCTGATACAGGAAGCTCCAGATTTTCAGTTCTTAAATATTCGCTTACTAACTTCTAGTTCACCTGCAGTGCACTTAGCAAGCAAAACCTTAGCTTTTATCAGGGCCATCCTCTGTATCTGCTTACAGGGAAACTGCTTCCGCTCTAAAGCAGTTTTTATTTGATGTGTTTTATTGTGTGCTGCATCTGAAGCTGTTAAAACACCAGCACCTGTATCTTTCCTTTTTCAATAGGCGTTGTAATCATTGATGATCACCCTGAAGTGACAGTCGTCGAAGACTCCCAGTCTAACTTGAATGATGATGGTTTCACTGAAGTGGTGTCTAAGAAACAACAGAAACGCTTGCAAGACGAAGAGCGCAGAAAGAAGGAAGAGCAAACAGTGCAGGTACAAGGCAGCATTTGTAACAGGCATTTGTGATGGGAAAGAGCTCCTTGTAGTGCTGGGAATGGTGTGAAGCATGCAGAATCTTCATTCCAAGAAGCTGTATTTTCATCTCCTACATAATGGTGTTAATTTTAAATTGTTCAGAATTAGTAGATGAAATTAATTTTCTCTTGAACATCTTAGGATTCAGTACTTACTGTTTGGGCTACCAGCTGGAAGAGTAAAATTGGCTTCCACTTACAGGTCTGGACCAAAAAAGGATCAAGTGAAAAAGGTCGAGGTCAGAATTCCAAGCTCCCACCCCGATTTGCCAAAAAGCAGCAGCAACAGGCAGCAGCCGCAGCCGCACAGCAGGCACAAGCTCAGGCTCAAACTCCATGTGCAGCACAGGCTCCGGGTCAGCCGCAGGCTTCTGTTCAGCCTCAAAATCAGGCTGCAGCAGGGACAGCAGCCAGCGCAGAATACACAGTGTCAGGCAAAGTTCTGCAAAACACCCAGACTCACAATGGTCTAGGAACTGAACTGTGGGAAAACAAGGTGCCTCCTACAGCAGTTCTAAATGACATCTCCAAAAAATGTAAGTAGTGTCTTCTGGATATTTTTCTTTTGTGGTGGAGAGGGAGAAGTGTTGTAGTTAGGGAATGGTGATTGTCAGCTCTTTGCTGATGCCTTGTTTGTGCATGTAAATGTATTTTGCAAAGGGAGTAGAGGGCAGCTGTCCCAAGTACAGCATTTTAACCTATTAATACCCCTTCAAAGAGATTTTTGCAGTGTGACGTTACTCAGTATTTTACCTTGTTGTCATATTTCTTTATTCACAAGGAGTGAACATCTCACTCCATTCAGAAATCTGTGTTTTGTTGAACTTGGTCAAGCTTCCAAACGCAATGATCAGCTACTTAAAACCAGCTAAATGAGAAGCACATCATTAACTCCTGAATAGGCTAATGATTTCTGAACCAGAACTTTGTTAATCAACACCTCTATGGTTTAATTTTCCCCAGTCAATGGATAACTTTAGTCAAATACATTTACCAACTGCAGATTGATCGCTGTTGTTTTGGTTTTGACTCTTTTCTTACTTGTCAGTGGGACCTATTAGTCCACCTCAGCCGCCTTCTGTCAGTGCTTGGAACAAACCTTTGACATCTTTTGGATCAGCTACATCTCCAGAGGTGAGGATAAAGGGAGAGGAAGTGTGGCTGTGTATGAAGTTTACCCAAACGGTTTGGGGATTGAGTACAGATTATCCTTTATTCGAGCGTGTCCATACTTAAAGCAGTGCATGTAAAATTTCATGAAGTAGGGAGATAGTACAAAAGGACACAGGACGTAAACTAATGCTTTTATTGATTGTGAAACAGAAAAACTGTTCTTTGTTCTCAGCATTTCACAGATTTTGTTGATAGCTGCTGTTCAGTGTATGTTTCAGTTAAAGTATTGTCTAGTTTGCACATGGACACTTGTGTCCAGTGTAGTACTGTAGACAGAAACAGGATGCCTCCAAGGAGCCAGACCTTTTCTTGTGTCCTTGCTTAAAGCAGAGATGCAGTAAGCAGTAGATGCTTTCTGACTGTAGTGTTCTAATATCCTGTGGAATTTGCATAGCTCTAAATTTTTTGCTTTGAAGTCATGTGATTTAGTTTTCTTGGGCTTTTTTGGCCTTCTTGACTATATTGTTTTAAACTGCAAGAGTGTCTTTTTTCTCTTACAACACCATTTTGGACTGCATAAGGAGATCTGTAAATCTTTTTTAGTCTTTTATTATTACTCTTGAACGTTAATTTTGAAGTTTCAGGAGAATAACGCGAGCCCGAATCTGGGCAGTTTTATATTGTGTTTGTCCCTCTCCTTTTCTCTGCCAGATCTTCTTGATCTTGTTTATGTATTTCTTCACTGCTTTTTGTTTTCTCCTCTTGAGCTCTTACAAACAGTAGGGAGCTGAGGAGAAGACAGTGTACTCTCATTTGTTGTTTACTCCTTGCAAATCTATTGCAGTCACAAATAATGCTTTTGTGGGCAGATGGTAAAAGTATACTCGTTATGGTGTTCAACTGAGTGTACTTTGCCACTAGTTATGAAAAGAGCACAATGTACTCCTTTAAGTCTTCTGAAATGTGTTAAATGCTTATTTTTTAAATAGGGAACAAAGCCTGGGCAAGAAGGTGGAGTAGAGCTTGGTATAGAAACTATTCAGTTTGGAGCCCCAGCTTCCAGTGGTAGTGATAATGAAGTTGGCCCTGTACTGTCTGAAAAGTCAACTGACAAGCTACCAGAACCAAAAGAGCAAAGACAGAAACAGCCTCGGGCTGGACCCATCAAAGCACAAAAGGTAAAAGGTCATATCTTGAAAGTACAAACTTTTGAATCTAAATAGCAAAGAATTTCAGTCAAAAAGGTTACCAAAGTGATTTTAAAATAGAATAGAATAGTAGTTCAATTAGAACTACATCTGTAAAAATTGCATTCTGCATTTGTATTTGTTAAAATAATCAAGTCATTCTTGGAGAGAAGATGGGGATTTCACTTCAAGAAGTTATGTGTAAGTAAACAGCATCATCACAGAGCAGAGTTCATACATCTACTCTGTTTGGAGCAAGGGATGTGGCTGCAGCAGGGATGGGATTATGAATTTGTGATAGCTTTGGGAGAGTGTGGATTTGGTAGAGTATTTGTTTTGGGTTATTCCTGTGCTTATTTTGCTCCGACTTTCAGAGCTGTCTTGAAGCAAACTATTTCTGTCCTATGTCTCCAGTTTCAATTCTCCCTGCCACCATTCCCTCCCACCACCACCTGCAGCCAGTGACGCATAGTGCCTTGCTTAGTTTTGTACCTGGGTTACCAAGACATATTGCAGCTAATACATCAAGTTGCAGGGAACAAAATGTCTGAGGGGAAAGGGAAGCCACTGATAAGTCTCAAAAGCATAGACGTCTCTAATTACCTATTCACTCTTCCTGGATTAGTTATGAAAGGTTAATCAGACTTCCCTCAATTAAAATGTTCCTTGCTTGTCCTCCAGAGATTTAGGAGCTCCGGTCTGTCATCATCTTGTATTTCCATTATTACCACTCACAAGGAGTAATACTTTCTCCTCCTGTCATTTAGATTACACTCAGTGATCCTTCAGGTTAACAAAACTTGCTTTTCTGTTCTTTTCACCTCCAGTGCATACTTACCTCTGCATTGCTAGCCCTCAGTACCAGCTCCCAGGAAGAGGTGACTATGGCAGATAAACTTTGCTGATAAGTGACTAAACCAGTTGTTTCAGTCCCTCTTGGCATCAGAGATTTGGCAGCAGACCTGATGTCCTTAAAGCCCTTTTTGTCTTTTCTAGAAGACGTCTTGCTGCTGCTGCTGCTGTTGTTTTTTTTTCCCCAAAAAAAGTTGAAAGTGTACTTATATGCAGAGTGAATTGAGCTTTTGCTGCATGAGGCACTCGGTAAACTGCAGTTGATGTTTTTTTTAAAACCCTTACAACACAGAAATGTACAATAGCAAATCCTGCTGGTGAATTGTAGTAATGCAGCACGTTCAGAAACCATAGCTCAGATTTACTAGTGTCATGCCTAAAACTGCCCCCACAAAATCACTAAGATACTAAACGCAAAAAAAAAAAAAGTCTACTTTACAATATCTAGAGAGTTGTAGGTTTTTTTTGTGCTTGGCTATAACTGTCAAGACTCATGAAGGTTTTGTTGAAAGACAAATGTGCAACTCAGTGGTAAATTCATTGGAGATCCACAATTTTTGTGGGCTTTTCTGAATGAGGGCTACAGTCCTTTAACTGTCCTGATTATGGGTGGAATTTTTCCCTCTCCCCATCATGAAGCCTAAATATTAGTTTATGTTCAGGAATGGACGTTAGAATTGTTGAACATCTCCAGACAGTGTGGAGGGCCATACTTGAGACAAAGCAGTTTACCTCATTGCGTGACCTTAAAGTGTCTGGAGGAATTTCTGCTGCTGCTCTTTGTTAGAAGAAAAAGTACTTGGAATGAGGTGGGTCTGATTCTGGTTGCTGCACTGCAGAGCTTAGGCATTCACTTCTAAGGTGCTTTCTTCCTTCCCTCTGAAGGCATTTTCTAGTCTGTACTGGCCTTCTAAGGATACTAAATAGCTTAGGGAAACTCCAGCCCTCCCCAAAGGCATTGTATTGTAAGGGGTCTTCATCTGCTTCTGAAACAGATGGTTTGTGTTTGTAGGGACATACCAGCAGCTTCTGACTTTCCACTATCAAAGCTTAAGCAGTAGGATTTTTGGGACTGCCTTTAAAGAATTGTTGTGCTGCTCTGTAGTGAGATGGGCTGAGCCAGGAAGGATGTGCCTTTGAACTGAACATTCAAGTTCCCTGAGGCCCTTCATTCTTTAATTCAGCGGCACAAAAAGGAACTACTGAATTACAGCAGCTGCTTCAGCCATGGTCTCTACAATATAAGGCAATGCTTTAATGTGGGTGGTTTGGTTTTTTTCTGGATATCCCTTTAGTGCTCGGTCACTGGGAAGAAAAGCTGCTAACACCTATACATTGAGACATCAAATGAAGGGAGAGTCTTTTTTTCTAGTCTCCTGGAACCCTGTAAAATCGTGATTCCCTGAAAATAGAAATAACCCCTGTACATACAAAGTCTTGTGACTTCCTTACTTTTTCTGTGCTTGCAAGAAGAGTCAAAATGGTTTTGTTCTGTAGGTTTTAATTAGATCTAATTTTAGTTGAACTTCATGTAATATGCCTCACCTCACTTGAAAACAGTGTTTTAGATTCCTAATGTCCAGAGTGGATGCATTTTACTTATCACTAATTTAGTCTCGATTGATTTATTTATTAGAAAATACTTAGCTTTGAGGAAAGCTTTGTTAGATTTAAACAAAGTTATTCTAAGCATGTTAGAATATTCTTGTTTGGGTAGGACATGGGGGGAAGACATAACTGACAAGTTAACACTAACTTAGCTTCCAGACTTGAGTCCAGTAGAAAACAAAGAGTATAAGCCTGGTCCTATTGGGAAAGAGCGTTCTTTAAAGAACAGAAAGGTGAAGGATGCCCAGCAGGGAGAGCCTGAGGGACAGGAGAAGCCATCTCCCACCTCTGTGAGAAGTCCAGAACCTGTTGCTGCAAAGGAAACGAAAGCAACGAGTGAACTGAGCACGGAAATAGGAACAATGATATCTGTGTCTGCTCCAGAGTTCGGAACAAGCACAAAGGTAAGAAAAACATTGAAATGTTACAGTGCTGTATGTAAAATAAGCCTACAGTGATGTCATTAACATTTGGTTGCCTGCTGGGTGTGATAGCTGTACAGCAGAGCTCACTGAATAGCAGATTTGAAACAAATAGTTCTCCAGAAGTGGTATGAGGATGTGCTGTCTGTTGTTCTCGTTATGGAGATGGGCTTGGAAAGTTTTAAACTCTTCCGCCTTATGAGCACAGAAACTGTCCTGAGCCCTAACTTGCTGTGGCAAGTGGCACTGGAGCTTGGTGTAGGCAGATTCCGTTAACTCACATCTTGAGCATCTTTCTGGCACATGCAAGATGAGAGCTTGACTTTCAGCAGAGAGCTACAGTAAGGAAACATGCCCAGTGGTTGTTTGAGTGCACGGATGACCTGGAGCTGTGAGTTAAGTGTTCTGTAGAGGGGGGGAAAAAGATCTCTGGACTAGGAAAATGCTAAAGCGTTGAATAAGGCTTGTTCAGTTTACCTAAAGGTTCTGTATGTCAGCTTCTATTGGCTTGGGATATTGTCAAGGTGTATCCCCTTGCAGAATCCATTCAGGATGTTCAGAACTCATTGTAGTTGTCTGCGTGGAACTCTGCTGCCTTCCGGTGAGATGGTGGCTGGCTGTCAGGCTTCACTGTTCTGTAGCTCAGTTCTTGGCTGTGATGCATTGATAGCACTGAGTTGTTGAAAAGCATCCTTGGGCAGGCTTTCCAGTTTGCCCAGTGGCCTGTCAGGGGGCTGCCTCCACTGCTGGCAGCTGTGTGTCTAAAGCAAGAACTGTGTGCATCTTCCTCAAGTGGAAAGAAGCCACGTGCCGTGCAGGTTTGAGTAGGTACAAGCTCAGTAGTTGCACCTGTCTTGGTAAAGGGAAAACGCTTTGTAAAAGTTTGCAAAGCAGTTCTGTGAATTCAGACTCATGTTTGTTGCATGCTGTCTCAATCTGTCTTTTCCTGATCTTAAGCAGAAATCTTCTGACACCGTTTAGGAAAACTACTCTGCAAAAGTTTCACTAATAGTTGAAGAGTCTGAAAAGCAAATCTCTCACAATTTCTGTTTTAGCCTGCTTGGGGAGGGAGCAGTCTTAGCAGGTATTTGTCAAGCTGTCATACAAGCAGAAGATGATGTTGAGATGAAATCTTGTTGCAGAGGAAGTGTTAAGGGAGATATGTTCCCAGCTAATAGCTTGGAACTTGATTTTGCATGGCATGTCAAATATGCTTAAAAATTCCTTGCTGGGAATTCTCATCCTTCCTAGGAGTGCTTTGCCTTCTAAGTAGTAGATGTGAATCATTTACGTTATACCAGAACTGGATGAAGTGCCCTTCCTGTGTGCAGAATCAGAAGCACAGAGCCATAAACACCGACTCGTTCAAACATTTGCTGAGGAGACTCTTTGGATGTATGCCATGTGCTTTCTCACTGTCTCTCAAACTTCTGTGGTGAGCTCAAGAGGAGAGTCCTTTTCTAACCCTCCTAGAGAGTAGGCATCTTTGGCTGCAGACTAACTTGCTAACGAGTAGCTCTGAAGTAAATCAGTATTGTGCCTCTCTGTAGGTGTACTTAGTGAGATCTTTGAAAGAAGTCTGGATTTTGTGCCTTTCTGGCCCTAGTTAAACGCAGGTTGCCTTTGTTCTTTGAACTACCACGGTATTGAGGTGTCAGGCTCCCCTCTCCTAGAGGGAAGACCAAATAGACAGGAAACTGAAAACTTTGCACTGGATATGCAAATTTCCAACAATTTTTTTCTTCATTGCTTGAAGTGGTTTCTATTAGAAGCATTTAATATGTGCTATAAATAGGCCTTAAAACTCTTGTCTCAACAATTCCAGATTTGCTTCTGAATTCCTTTGTCATGAGTAGTTCCATGGGCATCGGTAGTAAGTATTCTAGGGAAAAGATAGTCATATTTTGTATTTAATTCCATGGAAGTTGAACCAACAACCTGCAGATCTGTTAGAGAAGGCAAACTTCATGTGTGTTCCACAGAAGTAAACCAGTCTTGCTACCTTTAAAATGGTTTTAAACACTGTTTCAGCCTTGGGGTTCCTGTGCTGATATGTATCGCAGCTGCTTTCTCCTGTCTGTAGCATTGTCTTTGCTCCTTAGTGAGGAAAGAAGTGATGTCATCTTTCATCTGTTTGAATGTCAGATGTCAAATTTGTAGCAAGCTGAAATGATTTTTCTTTGGACACTCTTTAGCATCCTTCTTGGGAGATAACTGCTCAGACTGCAGCAGGGCACACTTCCTTTAGTGTATTTGTTGATTCAGATGTTCATGAAGGTCAAGCTAGCTGTCCTTCAGGGGCTTTGTGAAAGTGTGAATATAAATCACCTCATACTGATGAGCTGCTTGTCAGGAACGTAAGCATGATGCTGTGAAGCTATTTCAGCTGTTTCTCATGGGTTTTGTAGTATTTTTTGGAATCAAAGCAAGTTAGGACATCCTTAGCTTTCTCCTCCCTGCCCTCCCAGCATCTCCAAGTCAAGCTTTGAAGCTTGAAATGGCAGGAATGATCAATACCTGCTTGTGGATATGGCAACAAAATGTTTGATAAGTAACTGATAAAAGCTGTGTCTTCCAGAGGTGATGTCGAAAAGGAGACATGCATTACTTAGAAATAAATTTTCTGAGATGCTTCAGTATCTGACAAGCACTCTGATTTGGATGATTTCTGTAAACAGGGGGAATAAATCAAACATTGAGCAAATTAATCATTTGTAGGCCTTTGCTCCTTGGTAGCTAGGCCAGCTCTGAGGTCTGCCTTATCCTTTTGTTCATGAAACCACTTCAGGTTTTGTGGTCTCTTCCTTCTGAGCAAAGTAGGTAGTTATAAGAAGTTTGCCTGTTTTTTTTTTTTATTGTTCAGATATAAATACCCTTCAAAACTTACTGTTTGTACTATTATTACAGTTGCTAATTTAAAGTATTCAGTTGATTTCTTCAGTAAAACAGTTGTACAGAAGATTCATTTTAACTGGACTACAAAAGCTTATGGTGATCATCTGTACGTAAAAGACCCCTGAATGGTTTGTATCAGTAAATGAAGGATGATGCTCAAGCAGCCTGTGACACCTGGAGTGCTGTCCTTCCAACTACAGCATGGTCCTTTCTCCATGTTCGGGGTGTGACTCATCCCTGTAGAGCAGTTCAGCATTGCACACACACTTGTAAGGGCACCTGAGTTGATGTGGTAGGTTTTGTTCCTTTTAAATTCTTTTTTGGCCAGGGGTGAAGTATTTTTGTGCTGTAAAATTACCCAAAGTCAGGAATCTAGCAATAAATTTGATATAATATGATACAAATGATAAGAACTTTAGTGCTGGGATTCTGTAAAACTTGCATCCAAGCCTTGAAGACATGAAAAAACAAGCAGCCATTTATTTAGCTACACTTCATTAGAAGCAGCTCAGTGTGCTTGCTTCACTGTACCCAAACTAAGGTTACCTGTTGGGTTTAAATATGAGCACACAGCTTGCAGTTTGGTAGTCCAGACTGTGGGAAATGCTGTGTATCTCATATCCCACTAGTTTAACAGAGAGGGAAATAACTGCATGGAGAAACAGGTTCTTTCTGTCTCCATCTTAAATGCAGTGAACTGAGTGTACGCTTTTGCATAGCTTATCATGCTGGTTGAGTGCAGTTAAACAAGCCCCATCTCTTCTGTGCCTTCAGAGGCATTGTGTTGGCACATCCAAGCACTCGTCAACAGTTCTGTTGCTAATTTATGCTTCAGTTACTGCTTGGTGTTTGGTTCTGTAGGAATGATAGAACCTGTTGTGGGCTTGCGGTGTTTGCTGGTGGATGAATCTTGGCTAATTCAGAGGTGTATGATCACACTGTTTATGTAACAGTCTTTGGGTCCAGTTCTGATAACGCTTGTCTGTCTGGAACACCCTCACATTTAAATATCCAGTGACAAGAACCAAAAAACAGTACTCAGTTTCTGTCTAGAGAAATACCAGTGGCCTTTTTTGTTCCTTGTAGCTTGTTCTCTAGAGAGCTAGCAGTGCCATCAGTTGCACACTTTCATCAGGGAGCTCACACCTACAGCTGCAGTGGTCACTGGCAACAGCTGAGTCCATGAAAGTGGACTTGGTTCATGGAGCATGTCATGGTCCACTTAACTGTGAGAACAAATAAGCTTCAAGGAAAGCCTCTGGGCAAACTGAATGCTTCACCCCTTTTCTTTCTTTCTTGAAATCACTGCCCAGTGCAGAAACTGGGAGGCAGACTTTCAGTGCATGGAAAACTTAAAGAAAAAATTGTTCTGTCAAATGGAAGCCCTCCCTGGCTTCTCTTTGTAATCTGCTTTTTTATTTGCTTGTTACAGGTTTACCCAAATTATTCTTGCTTGTTTAAAGTTACAGAAAGCTTTCAGCAAATACATTTTTACTGTTTGAATGAAGCAGGCTAAAAGTGCCTACAAGTAGCTGAAGCATCTTGGGTGACAGATGTGACTGCACCACCACAGTTCCATACATTTAATGCTCAGTCATTATGTCACTGTATCCTTACTTTAAAAACTGTGTTTTGGTTTGTCTCCAGACATAGGTTGAGGTCATGAGGCAAGCTATAATCTCCCCAGAATTCTTTTGACCTCATAGCAGTTCAGCAGCAAGGATTGCTGTACATGCCTTCCAAGAAAAAAAACCTTTTGGGGATAAAATTCTAACCTTCTGTTGCATGGTGAGGTTTCCTCCTGTGGAAGGGCTGACCTCTGTCCAAGAAACTTAGAATCGGATTTAGGTAAGGGAGATGTTTTAATGGAATTGTTTTTCTTCACAGGAGTCTGTAACAGACTACACTACACCTTCTCATCCTAACACAGTGGCTACTAGCAGTACAAAAATGGAGGAGACTTTGGTGACGAACGTAAGTCTATTGCAGTGATCGACTTGACTTTGAAGACAAGAAAAGTTTTTCACACTTCTTTAAAGCACAAAATACTACTTTCAATAAACAAGTCACTAGAGTTTCTTCATGTTAACTAGCTGTGATCTTACTCTGAAGGACAGTTGCTTCAGTTAGTAGCTGTTCTGGAATTCTTCAGATATTTCCTTATTTTTCAATGACCTACAGAGCACAGAAAGTGTCATGTTTCTAAGGACAATTCTAAAACAGAGATAAGCATAATGAGAGAATGTGCTCTCAGCAGCTGCTGGGACTTGAACCTGGTGTAAGTAGCAAAGGTCTGTAGGCGAGTTTGAAGGAAGGCTTTTAAAAACAAAGCGGTTTTGAGCTGTAGCCTGAAATCACAGTGAGTGCATGTAAAGGGAGCAGCTTAATGGCTTCTGAAAGCATGCAGCAGGATTTCAATTGCTCAGTTACTACAGAGATGTGATGTCTGCAGTCCTCACGAAGCCAGTGATCCCCTGGCTGTGTGCGTGTGATGTACTGATTGAGCAGACCAGCTGGCTTATGTTGTGGAGTGGGGTCAAGTTTGTCTTGAGCTTGCTGGGATACCAGGTTGGGAACGTGGATCTTGTTATTTTTGTTTGAGTAGCAGAAATATAATTAGCTCAGAGTTGAGTCACTTGTTGGCCGGGGGGGGGTGAAGAATCATACAGTAGTATCTCAGGTTTTTACAAATGTCTTGTGAAGTGGTTGTCAGCTTACTGCAGCATTCTTTAACGCAGTTCTGAGGCAATATTGGTTAAACTTATTCTTCTGCTGGATTTTCTGGTGGTTGTGTGGTTTGTGCCTTTGGTGGTTAGTGTAGAAGACTGAGTTGTTCTTTGTAAATGGTGTTAGTGTGTGCTCCACTGTGGCACCTTGGAGTTGGATTTGCCGCACAGGCAACAGGGGCTCCTGGCCACAAAGAATCTGTGCTGTCGCCTGCTTCAAAGCTTCAGTGTCTGTGTCTTTTGGATTAGCCTCATCTCATCGATAGGTGGAATTCCATTAGCTGTGATCTTTTGAGTGGAGAAAAATGGAGAGAGAACTGGTCAGAAGGAGTAGAGCAGCCACTGCGGTGTTTTTGGTACATTCCATTTAGAACATCAAGGAAATCCATCAGTGTTTTCTTCAATAAAGATAGAAATAGCATTTTGTCAAGTTTATTTCCCAAGATTTGATGTCTTTAAGAGAAGATAACTGAATTCAGTTATGGCAAATCCATTTTGGTTTGTTTTGTGGTCCTATGACTTTGAAGGTTTATAGCTTCCTCTTTTCAGAAACTGCATCTCAGAATTCAGGAGGTCACTAAACCCCCCGTACTGTACTGGTACATAAGGGGCCAAACTTGGCTTGGGAAGAATTTTTGCATATCAGTAAAGTAAAATGGTACTTCAAAGTAAATCCCAAAGCAGAAAATTGGTATTTGTTTATGCAGAAGACATGGACCCTTCAGAGCCCTAGTCTGCAGCCTCTTTTAAAGAGAGATGAGCAGCATCTCAGCACCTGCTGAATGGCCTTTTCCCACCTGCCATATTTTCCCCTTATTTTATCAAAATCTCCCTGCCAAATGCTCAAGCCTTGATGAAGTTGTAGCTCACTGAATAAAGCTTGAGCTTTGCTTTTCTGGGGCTTTCGTAATAGACGTAGTTAGAATGTGATGTGTGTTGCCTGCCTTTCAGGTGCCCCTGCCCCACACCCTTCCCCTCCCTAGGAGGGAGACTCTACAACAGAGCTCCAGCCTAACTCCAGTTTCTCCCGCTACCGTCGACCTCACCCTCAAGGTATGTACCACATCCCTCTAAGGGTTGTTTTCTTGCATGCAGGGGAAAGTTAATGGAGAACTTGCTGGTAAACCTTTTTTTAGAGCCTTCCTTTGTTTCCTCTGCTGAACTGCTTCTGCATATAAACGGATGGCTGAAACACAAGACTATCAAAGGATGCATTTAAATTCTAAATCTCTAACCCCATTTTGCATTAACACTTGGCATCAACCAGTCTTGGCTCCCACTGCCCTGAAAAAGGATCCTAGCATTTTAGCATTGTACCATTGTGTTCATGACAAACCATCAGAATCTGACTGTTTTTTTTTTTTTTTTTGATTTTTTTTTGGTGTGTGGCATAAAGCAAGTTGCTTAGTTTAGCATCAAAGGCTGCAAAGAGTTGCTTGGTAAGCCAAGCTTGATTTTTCTTAGCTGTAAGATACTGGTGCAGTGATAATGTGTTTTGAGTTGGATGGCTAAAGTTCTAAATAATGTGAAGTAGGTGGAGTGTTGGTGACTCTGAAAGGCAGTTCTATCAGCTAGTCAGAACGTGCTTTGTTGTGTTATAAATGTTTTGTTGTTTTCTGCTCTTCAGTGTAGAGCAAGTGTGTAGAATATTTGGAGTGGCATTTTCCCGTTTTGATGGGTTTGGGGTTGTGTGCATTGTGTAACTCACTAACATAGTAGCGGTCTCTAGTTTTGCTACTGTATCTTTGGAAGTTTCTGGTCTTTCGGTGTGTTAGATCTGCTTTGTGATTGTGACTGCAGGGGACTGAAGTAGTAGAAATATTGTTGCTACTTCTAGTATTAAGAGTGATGTTTGAAAGTAGATTCTCTAAGTTGATTTTTTTTAAAAACAAACACTTGAAACCAGGGATTGGATGCAGAACTAATACTGGAGAAAGTTGCTTGTCAGTCCTGGTGAGACTTAAGTCTTGCTGGCATGGTTTGACAGCTGCTTGCTCATATTCTCTATGGATGATAGTTATTAATGATCTCCTGTTGAATCTTTGCTCTTCTTTTGTTAACACCTTTTTCCTGGGGAGGAAGACAAGAGTAACCACTTTAAAACAATAGACACTTGGCCCAGCAAAATGGGGAGCTTGAGAGGGACAAGTAAATTAACAAAGCTATCTCATTTTCTGTTGCATTCTTGTGTAACAAATGACTGTAATCTGACTTTCTGGCGCCTGAAAGCATTTTTCTGAAGTAGCAGTTTTTAACTGTTTAGCAACTGGATATCTGATTCCCACGTAATACAGGTAGGAGTGTTAATACAGCATGATGCTACAAAGAGTGTGACACTGCCCAGCCACAGAGCAGGCTGCAGTGTGTGTTGGTGTGTTTCATCCTGCAGTTTCTTGGTCTGCGGTTCTGGTGTCAGTGGGTTGATTCTTTTCTCAGTGAATGTTAAATCTTGAGTGTGTGGTAACAGAATATATATTGAAGATCCATGTTTTGTGGCTACCTTGAAGTACACTCTGATCAAAATCAGAGTGGATGAATGTTTGGAAACAGTTTTGTCTCCACGTTTTCTGTTCCAGCCACAGGAACACTCCATCCTTTTTGCAGATGCTGAAGGCAAGAAGCTTGTTTTGAAGCCCACGCTGAGGGTATCACTTCCACAGCTGGCTTTCTGGCCCAGGCAGAGCAAAGCTGCTCTCTCTTATTTGATGTAATCCTTGCTTTTAGAAAGATACCTTTGGAGCAACAGAAAGCAAAGCATTCCCTTTCCTCTCTTAGAAGAATAAAACCTCTCCAGGCTCTGCTTCCAGAAGGGAATAACCCTTTTAACATCTTCTTTCCTCCTGCCACAGCTGCTGCCACTACTTTTCATCATTTTGCAAGGGTGTAGGTGCAACGTGATCCTCTGAGAAAGCTTATTGAGGACTGTTTTCTTTACACCAACTTTACTAAAGACACTTCTACTGAGGCAGACATCCTTTAAGGACTTATCTGACATGGCTATTGCTAGTCAAGGAGCTGAACAAGAGGAAGTCCAAAGCCATCTCAAACTGCCTGGCCTGCTTCTATGTTCCAGAGTTCAATCTAAACTTCCTGAGTCGGGAATCTGGCATCTTTTGAGTTTCTTTTGTCCATCACCTAAACTCTGCCTTACATTAGCATATTCACAGAGGTATTTGTCTCTAGTTAAGTTTGTGGGTAGTAAGTACTGGGCTGTTAATTCAATGTGAAAGCCCTAATGGGTCAACAGTGAAGAAGCCTTGAGCAGCCATGATCTTCAACCCATGTTCTCCTCTGCCCGTAACTGAGCAGACAGCAAAATCACAACACTTTCCCCAGCCTCAATTAATTTAGAGCTTCTTCCTCCTTCAGATCTGGGCTGTAGATGGTGCCGCGTGGGCACTTCTAGAATACCAGTCTCTCTTTTATCCTTTTTTAGCTTAAGAAGTTTGAAATTGTTGGGGAGCTCTCTAAAAGCAAGGCTCAGATGTCAGTTAAATGCCCTTTGAAGCAAACTGGTAGAGGTATGGCATAACCTGGGATGTCTTGATAGTGTTTAGGTTTGGAGTACGAAATTCAGTATGTAGACTCCGGCTCTTGCTGGTTTCTCCAAGACATCGTGAAACTTGATGAGCATAGTAGAAGCTCCTGTGCGTTCTCCGTTCAGACATCCCCAGGCTCTTGCCTCAATTTCTCCTAACAGTGCAGTGCTCCACCTTATGCAAAATCCTTTCCCGCAGATTTATAATACATTTTGAATTTTATTCTGTCTGCAAGAGTCAGAACCTATTTGGAGGACAGTGTTGTGATGGGAAAACTAAACATAAGTGCATAACTGATGGGTAGGATGGTCTCAAAAAGGAAAATAGATTAGTCACCTGTTTCCAAATGGTTTAACGTACGAGATTTATCTCCTTCCCCTTTTACACTTGAAGAATACAGAACTCTAGCCACTTTCCCCATGGACATGTATCGATCATGTTGCCCACTTCTTTGTGTACTGCTTTGCTTTTTTCTATCACTTCTGAAGCATCTAGCCAAGTAGTCTTAAGTTTTGCTTGGTCTGTCCAGATTGTGCCTAATGCATTTAAAACAGGGTGGTTGAAAGTGTGACTTTCAGAGGCTGCAAGCCCTAGTTAGGGTGCTTACTGATCCAGGCAGCAAGGCTGCTGAGGATGTATTTGCTGCTTTACAAATACCTTTAAATACAGCATCTGGCCTTGAGAAGCTTACAGTCCTCTGGATGAGGAATTCTAGCCTCTGGCATCCAGCTGTTCTCACCCAGTCTTAACACTTCAGTCGAGGACAGCTGGAGGTTGTAGAGAAGTCCATGGATTTTGAGCGCTTAAATTAGCGTATGCAGACTGAACTGCAATGTTTTCTTTTCAGCAGTCCCATAAGGTGTCTCAGTTCAGAGATGCAGCATTATTAATCTACTGTAGCAATGATTAGATTGTTACTGGCTGCAGTCAAACAATATATATAGTTCCTCCCACTTTTGATGGAAGAGAATTGTCTAAAACTTCTAGATTGAAGTTTCATCTTCCTTGCTGTGCAAGAGTGAAACTCATTATAGCAGTAGAGGAGCGTGACGTATCTTCAGCATGAGTGTAAAGCAGTGTGCACAGGCTGTGTCAGCTCGTGATCGTATTTGGAACTGCAGTTGCTTTTGAAATCTGCACTTGAGTACTCTTGGGTTTTCTAAAGTGTACATTAGATATTTTTGGTGGCCGTTCAAAGTGGACGACATAGCAAGGAAGTAAGGACACGTAAAAAGATCCAATTAACTTGCAAGTAAAGGACTTCAGGGAAATACTTGGATTCTTTTGTACCTTTCTTTTGCTTCCCATGTCTTTTGCTCTCCATGTCAAATAAAAATAAGCCAGCTTAGTGAGTGAATTCTCTCTTGAGTACTGAATGTTAAGATGAACGGTGCACGTGTGCAGTTGGAACAGATCAGAAGCTCCAACTTCAGGCCGTATGCTTTTTGCATGAACAGAGTTGCACGATTATGGTGATTTTTAAGAGGCTCGCATGAAGCCTGAGTTGCCTTTTGAACTAAAAATAACTGTTAGAAGAGGGAAGACTTTTGGACTGATTGAACTTCCTAATAGATGAGGAAATTTGTTTTCTTTTTAAATAGATGGAGTCTGCACGCAAAGCATGGGAGAATTCCCCAAACATGGGGGAGAAGAGTTCACCGGTGACCTCAGCAGCATCTCCCATAGCTGGTGGCAGCAGCAGCAACAATAGTAGCAGCAACGCTGGGCCAAGCAGTGGCACTTACAGCTCTTTCTCCAGTGCATCCATGCCTCCTATTCCTGTGGCTTCAGTTACACCGACAACTTCACTATCAGGTACTGGGTGTCAAGATTGCAATATCCTGTTGTATTGTTCCTTGGCTATGCGTTTCAAGAGATTAGATTCTCTATGGAAATATGTTTAATGCAAAGCTGACAAATTTTGTGCAAGTATGAAATGTTAGATCAGAACAGTATCTTCCCGAATATCTAACAAAGAAGACACTTCCCCTGTTGCACTTCATTCAGATAAAAAGAGTATTGAGAAGACGTCTCTTCCTGCTTACATTACATACATGGGCTTGAAAGAGGAGGTAAACTTCTCCTGTTGGCTGCCTTTATTAGTTTCATTTTTGTCTCAGAGACAAGCAGGATTTTTTTTTTTTTTAAATCAGATGATAGTTCCAGCAACTACTCACTTCCAACAAACAGCCTCAGGTTTTTGTCGCTACATCCAGCTAGTTGCGGTGTCATTTCCATTTGCAGTCTTTTTTTTGGAGTCAAGGCTTCAACAGCTCATACCAAACCCCCTTGCATCAAGGAGAGCAAATGTCCAACTGCTCCCCATGAGCAATGCTGGATCCCACTCTGGTTATTTGCAGGAAGAAAAAAAAAAGATGCCGTATCTGATTTGGAACATTAAAATGTATGTCAGAACCTCAGCTGAAGTTCTTTGAAAAGACTTTTCCTTGGAGCCAGGGTTTTGATCATGAGAGGCACAAACACTGTACAGTGCAGTATTATTAACTGAGATGTCTAATGCAGTATTTTTTATGTCCTCCTGGGCTTGAGAAGGGAGAAATAACGTTGTTGTAGCCCTCCCTGTAGAGAACTTAACAGAATTGTTCTCTGTCTGACAGTGATGGAAATAGCTGCAGTAGGTTCCTGTGTTCATTACCAGTAGTGGCTGTGTTTGCTTAGCTGTACGGAAACAAAATGAAAGAGAGCAGGCTTTGGAGTGTCTTTAAATGGTTTATGATACACAGTTTGCTTCTCTTCTTCTAGGAGCTGGAACATACACAACCTCTTCACTGAGCACAAAGACTGCAAGCACCTCCGACCCTCCCAATATATGTAAAGTGAAACCCCAGCAGTTGCAGACAAGCAGCCTAGCTTCTGCAAGTCACTTCTCCCAGCTGAGCTGCATGCCATCCCTCATTGCTCAGCAACAGCAGAGTCCCCAGGTCTACGTGTCTCAGTCTGCAGCAGGTAATAGTGTTTGGCTGAGAAACGGTGTGTCTGGTTTTTTTGGAGTTCTGAAGCCTGAGAATTGAATTCTGATTTTGTTGTAGTAAAGGCATGGAGATGATGGAGAATATTTTGTAAACAAATACTAATTGTCTTAACCTAAATATGCAAGTGTCTATCATTAAGTATATTATTAATGCTATGTTAGTTTATTGAGTAAAGTTGTATCTCTTGACAGACCGTTTTTCTGTTTCAGGATTTTAAGTTGCTATTTAAGACCAAGAATGACTTAGTCTTGGTGACTTTAAGTGCCACAATAGTTGTCATACTGGGAAGTACTGACAGTGGTTGCATCTCTAACTCTTGTCTAGCAGGGAAGTGTTTGAAAGCTGGTACTAATTGTATTTCTCTTCCTGAGGTACTGCAGCTCAAATTCCAGCTTTTTATATGGATACGAGTCACCTATTCAACACCCAACATGCACGTTTGGCACCACCTTCACTGGCCCAGCAGCAAGGCTTTCAACCAGGGCTTTCTCAGGTATTTGGGGATATCTTTTTCCTTTTCCCTCCCTCCCTGACTTCAAAGCTCAACAAACTGGCAAATGGGGGCAGGTTAGAGTGGGACTAAAGATGCTGCAAAAATGAGATCATGCCTATCGTTGCTACTTCATATTGTTGCCTGTGGATGGTATTCGATCTCTACTGCTCATCTGATTAGAAACAATTGTCATAAAAGTTGAGAGAATAAACTTTTGCTCACACAATGTACTTTGTGTAAAAGTACACTTTCACAAGATGCTTGTATGGACATGTTAGTGCAGGCTTATTCAATTTTCATAGTACAAAATTGTGTGCAATCTTGTGCAGTTCTTTTGTACTTGGAGCTAAATGATTCACACAGTTCGTGCTGGTTATTTGCACAAAAGCATAAAACATAACATGTAAGTACCTTATGGAACAGGAGCAATACCTGCTCTCTGTGCAGCCTTGAGATTTTATATTCTTTTGTTTACTTCTTGAAATGTTACACAGATCTGGGCACGCATTGGACTGTAGCTTTTCTACATGACTTTTGTCCTTAAATATTTTAATGGTTTCTTTATGCAGCCTGCTTCAGTTCAGCAGATCCCCATCCCCATCTATGCACCTCTGCAAGGGCAGCATCAAGCTCAGCTGAGTTTAGGAGCAGCACCAGCTGTGTCACAAGCCCAAGAGCTGTTCAACTCCTCCTTACAACCTTACAGGTAAGTAGCATATGTGAATTTATTTGCTTTTTAGGTGGCCAAATTTATAGAGCCTTCTTCCTTGCAGACACATATTCTGTGTTCAATAGCTACCTCATCTTCCTGTCTTTCCCAAAATCTTTTGTCTGTTTATCTGCTTAAGAACTCCGTACGCAGATTGGCTAGTTTGCATGTACAGATGGAGTTGTGAAATTCTGGGTTCAAAAATTATGCATGACATCTGTATCTCGATCAAACCGCTCTGTCCTGAGCCCTCTTAAGTGCTTTTTGTATTGAGTGAATTAGACCAAATATTTCCTGTCCTTCCAATGCTGACAAAAAATAGTTGCAAACAGTTACAGTTGGGCATTTGCAGAAACACAATCGTTCTGGCATGCGGTCCAGATTAAATAAATGCTTCTGGCTGATGTAGTCATGCATAAACCCAGTACTAATGGAGTTTTGGGTTGTGTTATTTAAGGGGGCTAATGCTTGTCCCACATCTTTAAAGGTGCAGAGGAGGATAAGCTGTAGAGGTTACTGGTTTAAAATAGTTAAGTCTCTATATAGATATATGTGTAAATAGAAACTACAAAAATGTGTTTACTTTGAAGACAGCCTTCTGCATTCAATTTTGAAAGTTTTTTCTGGTGCTCATAATTAAAATTGTACAATTAAAATGATGATTTTTAACTTAAGGTGCATAATAGAATTAAATTGAATGTTCTGTCAGGCAATCTCAAGGCCACTACACCTAACAGGTGGACAGGGCTACTTGGCTGGTGAGTATCAGCCAAGTTCTTGGTGAAAAGTATTTTTACATATCAAAAACATTGTCCTTTGAGATGAAGAGTGTTGAGAGCTACTTAAACTCTTCTTTGATTCTCCCGTCTGAAGGTGGCTATTCAGCTGACTTAAGACAGAAGTTTGGATAAATACTTCCTGACAGACTGAAACAACCTGTCTGTAGTGCTTCACTGTTCTGTTTTTGGTCTTTGTTTTTTAAACTGCAACTTTCCTATGGTGGTGACAAGGCAATCAAATATCCAGTTAAAATTAAAGGCTTTGCTGTCTGTCTGTGTACCAGTTTTGAAGCCAGAGCATTCATGTGGAAACTACAGTTGTCAGCATCCAGTGATTTAATTTGCTCGTAGTAAAGGTCGGACTTTGGAGATCTATGAAGTCAAGAGAACAAAGCAATTTGCTTTATGACTAAGTGGGGCTGCTAACATAGTGCTTTCACACTGACCTACCTTATAGTGCAGACTAAGAACTGGTAGTTACTGTATGTTGCAATTCAGTCAGATTATGAAAAAATACTTCTACTTGGTATATTTAAGAGTTTAAATAAGAAGCCTAGTCATTTTTCCTGTGGGCTTTAGTAGTATCTATTATTTTTGTCTGCAGAGTTGTTTTTTTTAAAAAAAAAAAAAAAACTACCTTTCTTAAGTGAAAATCTGGTCAATCAGATGTTCCAATTCTACTTAAGCAATTTAACTTATGTTATTGCATTTTTGGTGGCTCATTGTTGAACTGTGTCTTCATTTTTGTACCTAACACTCCAATCTATTGCAGGTCCCAACAAGCTTTTATGCAGAGTGGTTTGTCTCAGCCATCACCAGTAGTTCTGTCTGGTACAGCCTTACACAACTTCCCAGCAGTGCAACACCAGGAGCTTGCTAAAGCACAGTCAAGCCTGGCATTTCAACAGACTTCTAATACACAGCCTATTCCTATCTTATATGAACATCAACTTGGTCAAGCTTCAGGACTGGGAGGCTCTCAGCTAATGGATACACATATCCTCCAGGTAAGAAAATATTCAGAAATGCGAAACATCTGCAATGGTTTGATACAGATAATGCAATAATAAACCACGTATTGCCTAGCTTTGGATAAGCCTACTTCAGTAATAATTACATGATAGTCAAGGTGGCAGAAAAGACACTTGGAAGAGTGTGTTCATTTAGCATACATCTAAATGTACCTTTAACGGACATTTAAAGGTACGTTAGAGTAATCTCTTCACTGAGGATTATTCTCCAAAATACAGGAATCCTTGCACTTCTATCACTGTTGGAGTTTTTGGTTCGATTCCTGTTACTGTAGGTGACAAAGAGCTATTCTGCTATTTGCAAATGAGAGCTTTACTTACAATCTGAAACCTTCAGGTTTTCAACTTCCTGTGCTGTTCCTTCTACTGCACTGGTTGAAATACACAATAATGTGCCACACTAAGAACTACTCTTCTAAGTATTCTAATGTCTTTCATTCTTCCTAGGCCAGAGCTACACTCACCCAGGCTTCAAATCTGTATTCTGGGCAAGTTCAACAGCCTGGCCAGAGCAATTTCTACAACACTGCACAGTCTCCCAGTGCTCTCCAGCAGGTAAACTATGGCATGGTAAATTTCCTAAATTGTATTCTTCTTAAAAGCATGTTGTTGATGGTTTGAGTAGACTGGGGGGAAGAGGGCTAAGAGAATCATTAATTCTTCTAAACTGCAAGAATTAAAAATCAATAGCAGAGGAGAGCTACTGCAGCAGTACTGCAAAATTGAGTTACTGAGAAGTTGAATGGCCCGTAAGTTCATCATAATCATTTGTCTCTGGCCTCCTTCACTTAAATAGTTCACTTTCCACTGACAGGCAAATACCTAATTTGCACAGTGCTGTTACTAATTGGTTGAGGCATGTGCTGCCTTTATGGGGCAGGTATCGGTGGTGGAGAGAGCCAGGTAAACTGCAGGGGCTGCATGCAGCCTCAGTGTTGACACCAAGCTTCATTGAGATGAAAAGTCAAAGCTGCCATGTGTCAGAGAGATGAAATATGTAGAGAACGAATGGGAAGATGTGTTAATTTGCTAAATGCAAGTATTACCATATTTACAGCATGCTGTCTAGTGTCTTCCACGTTCTGGTTCAAATTTAGATTTTTTAATGTCTTTGGAGGGAGAAAAAAAACAAAACAACAAAGCTATAGTAGACTGCTTCATATGCATGAGAAGTTACCAACACAGACATCTGGAAAAGAGTCTTTGAAAACTGGAGTTTGTCTGTTGAAAACAAAGCATAAAGTTTTAAGGACCTTTTGGACGTGTTTGTGTTTTTAGTGTGTTCAAGCATGGCTGTCTCTATACTTCTATTTTTTGGCATTCACAGCAGAACCTTAAGTCTTTCACACCTGGAGAATATCATATCATATTTTTGTAGTTGCACAGTGTAATTTTTCAGGTTTGAGACCGATGATCAAAAAAAAAAAAAAGAAAAAGCTGACTGTTTCATTTTCCTCATGTCCTGAATTGAATTACATTTACTTCATGCAAGGAAATGATTTTTGAATGATGTTGCAGTTAGGAGTTAGCATGCATCTTTTTCTGAAAAATAAAGACCTAAATGTCATTAGAACTGATTATGAACAATACTGAATGTTGAATTCAGTTACTTGCTTGGAGCTCTCTAGGTAAATGTCTGAATTGGATCTAAGGAAGAAATTTTTCATGGTGAAGTTGGTAAGACACTGGAACAGGTTCCCTAGAGAAGCTGTGGATGCACCAGCATTGGAAGTGTTCAAAGTCGAGTTGGACAGGGCTTTGAGCAGCCTGATCAAGTGAAAGATGTCCCTGCCTATGGCAGGGAAGTAGCTGGTCTTTACGGTCCCTGCTGGCCCAAATCATTCTGTGATTCTCTGAGTGATTAAGCTGTTTACTCTGAGTATAACTGAAATCAAAGAACTAGTAAAGAAAGTTGAATAATGGCACTTGTGTATATGTTACTGGTGATTCTGTACTTTCTTTTCCCTAGGTGACAGTACCTTTACCAGGATCACAGCTTTCTTTGCCCAACTTTGGATCCACAGCACAGCCACTTATTGCCCTTCCCCAGTCTTTACAACCACCACTACAGCACACACCACCACAAGCACAGGCTCAAAATCTAAGCAGACCTGCACAAGTAACTCAGCCTTTCAGAGGATTAATCCCAGCAGGAACTCAACACAGCATGATAGCTGCAACTGGAAAGGTAATAACACACGTAAATCAGCAGTACAGAAATTGGTATGAAGCATGGCTCTATGCTGTTTTATAGAACCAGCATGGCAAACTGCTATGACTCTTGCATCTGCCTTGACCTTAAAAGTTAGGGGAGGGAAAATAGAGAAGTCAGCCAGGATTACTCCCTTAGTGACTGGGTCTGTGCATCTTGTGAAGGTTTGGCTGAGTTTGTTGTGTGGCTGGCTTGTAGCTAGTCCATTTGCACTGCAGGAATACTTTGATAATGACTTTGTGGACCAGCAGGATGTTTCATGTAGGATGTCATGTAGAAAATGGTGCAGAAGCCATGTACCTGTTGCTTGAACAAACAGAATGCTCAAGGTTCAGGGTGGATGTGATTTTTGCTAATACTGTCTTGTCTTCCATGTTGATGAGTATCCCAGAGAATCCCAGCCAGGTAGCTGTGGTGAAAAACACTGCAAGAGAAGTTTGTGTCTGTGTGTAGATAACCCTCAAGAAGGGAAGTTCTACCTTCTACATTTGTAAGGGCATGGAAATCTCTTCTTTTCTGCCCTTGATCTTGAATCTAAGAATGAATGGCAAGGAAACTAATCTTTCTGGTGCAACAAACTGGAGTTTTGGGAGCTTCAATGGACTTTGTATAAACTATTACCTTAAAACAGAACTAAATTCTGCTGCTCTTGCTGGGAGTCTGCTTTTCCAAATAGCACTACAAGGTGCATATGGAGATCACAGAACACAATGTAAAAAGGCAGCTCTTGCAGTGGAAGAAAACTTGTCTTGAGTGACAGCTCTAGCAAGGAGATAACACTGAAATAGTACAAGAAACTTGAATACTACAAGGGAATTTTCTCTTCTTTGTCTGGAGCCACTGTGGTAGCTGCTGATGAAGGGATGTGTAGAGCTAGCTTCTAATCACAGGGGTCTCTTAGATGGAATTTCAGATCTGTAGGCACTTGGGATTTTTGGATAGTGTACAGCACAGTGCAAGCAGAGTGCTTTCAGGTGGCACCAGGAACACTGAACGTGAACACAGCTAAGCTTTCTGTCAGGTGTAGCAAGGTCTTCCCCTGGAGCAGGCAGTAATCTAGCCCTGGAGCTATGCTTGAAATCCTTACAGCTTGTGGCCTAGATTTCAGGGTGCCATCACCGTTGCTTCAACGAGAAATGAGGAAGCTACAGTGGGATGGTGGGACTTCGGGGTTTTGATTGTTCCACGTAAAGTCTGAAGATTTTTCATGTGAATGACTTCCATTTTTACTATGCTTTTGTTTTTTGTAGAACTGGCTTATTTTATGGTGCTCGTTCCTTCAGCATTTTTCAAGATTGTAGCTAAATGTTTTCAGGTGGCTTCTGAGGTGGGAAAGGAAGTTTCAACCCCGAACTGTTTTAATTTTTCTTTGATCTTATTGAATTGACGTGTTAATTGCTGTGCTTTTCAGATATCAGAAATGGAACTGAAGGCATTTGGAGGTGGTATAGATGTTAAACCCGGAACACCGCCGGTTTCTGGTAGAAGTACTACGCCAACCTCCAGTCCCTTCCGGTAAATCTCTTTTTAAGCTCAAAATTCCTTGAGATCAGATCTGGAAAACTCACCTACTGATACATGAGCAGCCAGTTCTGAAAGGTGTGGAGTGGGGGGCTGCTAATGTAAAACACAGTGCTTAATCTTAGCTTAAAAGGAGCATGCTTTTAAAGGTGTGTGTCATCAGATCTGCTGCACGTAGCCAGAAAAATATAGCTCTGAATTAAGACATGAAAAATATTTTGGAATTAAATAGAGCTAAACAAGGCAGCTAAAAATGCCCTGGAAGACACAGAAGTGGGCAAAGAAGATGTACTTTGGGGTAAAGCGCTCAAGACTGTTTATCTTCCATGAGAGCTTAACTAACTGTAGTGCTGAATGTAAAAAAAACACCTCAGCAGTGGTTTTATCAGCAGTTCTGTTAATGATCTTGCACTGAGTCTTTGTTTTCTAAGCTCGTCACAAGTGAAATTAGTAGGCTGTTGGCAGGCTTACTTGGTTACTTGACAAAATTAACTGGATTTTACTCATATGCAGAATGCACTTCATGGTGAACTTACTGGGATGCTTGTGGCTAAAACTGAGTGGGCTGAAGGAACTTAAAAATGGAACTTTGGTACTGGATAGTTTTGTTCATGAAAACTGCATTCCAATTTGTAGTAATTATATTTGGTGGCTTTCACTGTAGCAGGCTGAAAGTGTTCAGGCTTTTCTAGTGGAGTAAAATTTAGTTTGAACTCCTGCATGGAATCTTGAAGTCTTGCCTGAAGTACTTTAAAAATAAATAAATAAAGAGATGAGGAAGAAGAAACCTGAATTTGGGAGCTAGTTAATGTTCAGAAGAATGGACCTGATGGCCTATACCTTGCAGAAACATGTCATGTTTCAGACCTGACAGAGATACAGCTGAAGTGGGGCTTAGCATAAGCTTCTGCTATTAAGTGTGAAGGTGCTGGGAAGGTGCAGAAAAGCATAGAGCTCAGGAGTCCCAAGTGAAAACTAAACAGAAATGTCTGTAAGCTTGCAGAATTGTCACTGTTGCCCTGCTGCTCCTTTTACATTCAGTAACAATGGATTGCCCACGCGCTCTGAATGAGAATTCTCTGCAAATCAGCCTCCGTTTCTTAAAGGAGGCTGTACACTCTTTATTTTCTTCTGAGGGCTGTTGGGTGCCCTTCCCCCAAATAATCTTTCAAGCTTCATTTAATTCTTGGTGATTCAACACTAGTTATTATGGAGAGGCATGCTCTCAGACAAATAAAATGTAAAGAGTATTTTCTGGAAAACTGAAAATCTGCTCAAATGCATTTTTAGAATGTTTGCCAGCAGATCAGAGAGGAAGCAGCTGCATGTTCCAGCTTAATGCTTGTTGTGGCAGGCTCAGAACCTGACATAGAGCAAACAGCATAACGGGGTAGGAGGGAACAAAAAGAGCAGAAATGGGAAGGAGAACATGCTTTAACATCAGCACTTGTATTGTGAATGCTCTGGGGAGAGGTTTTTCATACAGACATTACCCTCTAATCTTTCTGTATCCTAAATATTTCTGATAGGTTTTCTGTGTTGTTTCAAACACAAACCCAGAACATGACAGAACATCCATAAAAACACCTGATACCACCTTCAGTAAGAGATTGCCCCCACCCCAAGCTGCCTTTCCTCTTTAAGTTGCAACTAAAGATAGAAACATGCTTTGGCTGAGAGCAGTGTGATTCTAACTGATGTTTTTCCTTTCTTTAGGGCCAGTTCTACAAGTCCTAACAATCAATCCAATAAAATGAACAGCATTGTCTACCAGAAGCAGTTCCAGTCAGCAGCTGCTGCCGTGAGAATGACCCAGCCATTTCCTGCACAGTTTGCACCACAGGTAGGCAGCTGGTGGCTTCCTGCAGACAAATCTTTCTCTATATAACTCAGTGACTTTGCAACTTTACTGTGTTTCCTCTGGTTTTATCACAAGGAGATGCAGAGTAAAATCCCTTTCATTTTTTAAAAACAGTAATAAAAAAAAATGTGAGGAAGCTGATCTCAAGATCAAGGCAAAAACACTTTCTGATCTTGCTAACTAGTGCAGATTTTGTGGTGTGTTGAATTTCGAGAGTTCTGTGCATGCAGAGGAAAATGTCAGAAGTTGTAGATGATGTCAGTAGCTGTGCTGGCTTCCCCACACAGCTGAAATGCACCTCATTCCTGCAAAAGCAGATAATTTGGTTGGGGAAGGGGAGAAATTGTGTGCCTCAGAAGGGTCCCAGTGCACTTTTTAAATGTTAAAAGACAGAGTGGGTTTGTAGACGTTTGTCTGAGGTGTAGCTCTGAAGTATTTCTGGAGCAGTTCAGGTTGGAAAGGATCTCTGGGGATCACACAGTCCAGCCTGCTGCTCAGAGCGGGCTGATCACAAAGAGCTGGCTTTGGGGCTGACTTTGGGGCTGGCTTTCCAGGGAGCACAGCTTTACAGGGCTGCTCTATCTCTGTTGTTTGTGACTGTAGCCAGGCTGCTAGGGAAATGCAACCTCTGCAAAAATGTAGGATTTTTCTTGTTAGGTCTTAACATTTGGAGTGTCTCACTGCAGGACTTAAGGTTTGATTTTTTTGGATTGCAACTAGCAGAAACTACCTGGACTTTTCAGCTCTGCCTTTCAACAGTGACTCTCCACCACCTTGCCTGGATCTTCTCCCTTGTTATTTGCTGTGTGTAAGCTGTCAGTAATACTTGAAGGCACAGCAGAACTGAAGTGCTTTTTTTTTTTTTCCCCTGAGATTTAAACATGGCTTCTGAACATAAAAGCCCATTTTCAATTTGATAGCAGAGTAGGCAATTTTTTTTTTCCCTAGAAGACAATGCCAACATGCCATCTCGTTGGCAGTTTTCTAATTGCTAGATGTCTCTTTTTGTTTTTTCCCCCCACTTAAATGCTCTCTCAGCCTAACCTGCTCCCTCCATTGGTCAGAGCCCCATATACTAACACCTTCCCTGTGCCTGTTCAGAGGCTGCCAGTAGCACTGCATAGGCAGATGCCACCTCAGATGATCACAGGCCTTATGAGCCACCCTTGCTTACTGCATGTGGCCAGAGGTCTTTGTGG
Source organism: Penelope pileata (assembly GCA_013396635.1). Taxonomy (NCBI): domain Eukaryota; kingdom Metazoa; phylum Chordata; class Aves; order Galliformes; family Cracidae; genus Penelope; species Penelope pileata. The sequence goes on along the minus strand of WBMW01004734.1, from coordinate 283,998 downwards.
AGCAGTGTCTGGAGCCAGGGGCAGTCAGGCCTGGGCCGGGATGAAGGCTGAGCAAGACATGAAGGTCAGTATTGGAACTGCAGGGCTGGTAGCTCCAGTTCAATCTTGACAGCTTGTAGGGCAGGAACATGTCTGCAAATCATGTCTTAATCAAAATCCCACTGGACCCAAAGCCAGTGGTAGCTGGGCCTTCAAGAGCTGAACACAGACCTTCTCTAAGCCTTGTTTTGGTTTTTGTTGTTCTATTGGTGAGAACTTGACACTTGAAAAAAAAAAATGTTAGGGAACTTCCTTTCTCCAGTGATCTTGTGGTGAGTGGCTGTGAAGCAGCTTCTGCGTCCAAAGGCCATCTGACAGCTAGGTTTCAAGAGCCTGAACGAGCAGTGAAGGCTGTGAATTTGACTGCTAGCTATCACTTCACATCTCCCCCAGCTCTGAGCTGCAGTATGAACCCTCATGTCCCAGCCAGCCTTGCTTCTAGCTAATTCTGCTAATTCTTTGCTTGGCGGGTTGCAGCGCCCGTGATAATTCTCTCTGGCAGAACGCAGTGGCATGCTGTGCTCAGCAGGAGAGGTGCTGCATTTCAGTAGCATGTGATGAGTTTTCTAACTTGTCAGAGCACTTTGGGACCCTTCAGCGTGAGGCAGGCTCTCCTTGAGGCAGAGACTGCAGTACAGGGAGTCTGCATAGGGACGCTGCTGGACACTCAGCTCATCTACCTGCTTGCAGGATAGGGTGGGTGGGTGGGTGGTGCTAAGGAGCCCCCTTATCTCCTGTCATTTACCATTACTCCTCTGGGGAGGTCTAAAGGCAAAAGAGCATGCTTTTCCTGATGAGGTCTGGCTGTGGGACTTGATTACCCCTTTGAATAGGCCAAATATCCAGCATTTTTCTACCACCAGCTTAGGCCATCTGGAACCCTAACAGATGATGCTGAGGGTATTTGTCTCGAGTCTGTATTACAAATTGGATCTAGCCTGTCATAGCAAATACAGACATGCAGTCCTGGCTTTCTGAATCTCCCTGCAAGCACTGTTCAGAGGAATGTAAGTTACTCTGTCATGCTTGGTTGCCTGTGATCAAATCATCCAGATTTTAGCCTTGACCTCAGGGGATGTCTGAAATTATGTGAAGGATTTCAGGTGTCTGGCTGGCTCCAGTAAAACCAGACATTGTTGCAGTCCAGCACACCAGAGTTGACAGATTTGTTTTCTATTCTGTTACTGCTTTGGCAACTTGAAGCAACTACATGGTATTGAGATCAAGATCTCTTATTTCTTACTATTTTTTCTCTCCAACTTATTGTAAAATGCGTGAAATGCCTTCAGAGAGGCACACGGCTTAGTTGTCTGCGTATTGTGGTTGGGGTTCCTTGTATGAGATAGGCCTTTGTAGTTTTAAGAAGTCACTTAACTGCTTCCAGAAGGCTGAACTGGCAGTGCAGCTCCTGCTTTACCCAAGGCTGGGCAGGAGAGCCAAGGGCTTGGTCTGAAGCATCTGGTGTGCACAGTGCTTCACCAACAAACGAAAGGTCCACCGTAAGACTGCAGCTGAAACACTTGGTCACAAGGGCTGAACTTAACAGGTGGAAGTCAAGGTTGCTGGTGGGCTCCAGGGAGGGATTTGGAGAAAGCCAGGCAGCAGGTTGTGCTTCCCAGAGCGAGTGCCCTCTTCAGGTTGGAAGCAGATCTGCCTTCAGCTACGAGTAGCACGGTCTTGAGTCAGGTTCGCTTGCATTGGCATTGCAGACTTGAAAGTCTGTGTGCAGAGCAGCATGGGGAGATTGGGGGTGCTCAGAGGAGATTCTGCTGCTCTCATCCAGCCCCTGCGCTCAGGAGACCCAGGGAAAGGACAGCTGGTGTGGCCCTTGGTGACTGGGCTCAGGCAGTGTGCAGATGTGTTCTGGTCCTGTCTGACTCTGCGCAGTGCGACTTCAGTTTGCATCCTTCAGGGCTGGTTGTGCTTCTAGGTGCTGTAACGTGACACAAAAAGCTGAGATAATGCCTGAAACTTGTCCTTGGTTCTCTCTTGTGGGGGTGAGGATTATGACAAGCAAGGGAAGCATAGGAACAGTGTTGTACTCCAGCTGAGGAGCCAAGAGCCCAGGTGTGGTGGCATCTGGGAGCAGCTGGATAGAGACTGCCTTTCTGGCAAAGTCTGGCCACGGTCATTTAGGTCATCTGTCCTTTCATTTAGGAATTACTTTTGTGAAGTCACTTTTATTCCTGTACCGTCTCTTCAGTAAACATATTTTCTCCCTTTCTTAAGGCAAAGCAGAGAGCAGAGGTACTTCAGTCCACCCAGAGATTCTTTTCTGAGCAGCAGCAGCAGAGCAAACCCATAGGAGGCAAAGCGCAGAAAGTGGACGAGAACGGGAGCAAACCCTCCGAGGCAATTGCTGACTCTTCAGGAGTCTGCCAGGACAAAGCAGAGGAAAAGCCTGCCCCCGCGCCTGCTGCAGCAACAAAGCCTGTTAGAACTGGACCAATCAAACCTCAGGCAATCAAAACCGAAGAAACAAAATCTTAGAGGCTGNGGGAGGTGACAGCAGCATGAATTTGTAGCCCGGAGGATGAGACAAGTCCTCTCTCCCTGCAGGGCTCTAAACAACATAAAGGGACGTAGAAGCTATCGGCAGTTATGAATTGAAACTGCTGTGTATCCAGCTGAGCTTCTAGGCTCTTGGGGCTTATAATCTCCTCTGACAGCATGAAGGCTGGTTTTGGTAGTGTGCACGCGTCACACGTGTGCGCGTGTTTTGGCTTACACACCTGTATGCTTCCCAAACTGAAAGCTGAGAAGCAGCACAGCGAGGAAGAAGGTGGTTGGGGAGGCATGTTCCTAGCTGACAGGACGAATACTCTTATTCTCCTCCGATCTTCAGCTGCTATTTATCTTTTTATAAACCTACGAGTAGGAGGACATGCAGATCTGAAAATGGTGCTGGGCCAAGGGATGTGCGTTCAGTTCTTAGTGACTTAAGAAGCTCCCATCTTGTAACGAGCAGAGGGATTCCCCTAGCTGGCAAACTCACCTTAACCGTGCGGCGTGTCAGGTAACACAAGGGCAACCCCGACGGTGTTGAACTTCCCTCTGAAGGCAGTGCTTTGCTGGCTGCTGCTTCTTGGATGACAATATACTGTATGTAGATCACACTATGAAAATGCTACTTGGCCACCCGTGTTCTCTACACCCACTCCTCCCTCAGTTGTTCACCTCTGGAGTTGAAAGGTTATTTGCATCAATAGTCAAAGTTGTTCTGTTCACCTCTGTCCAGCTATCTTCCTATGAGCGAGTGATCTCGAAACGGTTTCCAGCTTATGTCTGTGTACAGCAATGAGCACTTAGAACTGTGCCACCAGAATAAAAGGAACCTTGTTGGATTAAAGAGAGTTTCATCTGAAAGGTGCATTCTTTATATCGGAGCTGCGTCGCACCACTTCCTTGCCCACAGTGTGCTGGAAAGTAGAATCAAGTCAAATAATGCCTTTTTAATTGTATCCTCTAGTATTATAGCTGTAGGACAGTACTGTATGATACTTCTGTGAATGTAAGATATCCTGTACCTGCTTATGATATGTAGTAGTGACCGTGCTATACTGGAGCTGTTTTTAATAATGTTATTCTAGAGGTTTTTTTCCAGACAATGATTGAAAAAGCTAATAAAAAGCACCAGGTACCACATCAGTAGCAGAACTTGGTTTTTTCTGGNGAACATTATGAAAGTATTTTATGAAAGCTTTTATCTTCCTCTTTGATTTTTTGTCTTGCTGTCTTGTTTTTTTTTTTTTTTTTTTGGAAGGAAGAGTGAGTTGAAAGTCTAATGTGTATAATTTTGTTCAAATGACTGCAGAAGCTGGAGAGGCTGTTGCTGCTATTGATGCCTAGTGAATTGCTCTTGGTTATCTTTTTATATAAATATATATATAATTTGAATTTTTGGAAACTTTAGCTGTGATGTCAACTTTGGAAAAAAGTATCCCACTTGTAGTGTGAGTTGGCATTGTACAGAAATTAACAGCCATATTGGTCTAGAAATGTTAAACTTTAATTTTTTTTTTCCATTTGTACAGGGGTAACGCACTGTATTAAATATGTACGGTCTTATTTACATGGGTTTGATTACAGAAACTAATAAAGTATTCTCTAAATAAAGAACCCTGGTAATCTCATGATTAGCTCAGTGCCGCAGGACGCAAGGAGAGCGCCCGACCGTCGTGTGCCAAGCGAGGAGCACGTGTTGCAACGTGGGAAGCAGACTGCCAGCAAGAACAGCCTGAAACAGCTTTTGTGCTTGTTTCCCTCCGCGCTCGCTGCTCCCCATCCCGTTCTCTGGTGGAGGTGTTGACGTGGCTTCCCTTGCCACCCTGGAAGGAGCCCCGGTTGCGTTCACAGGACGTTCCGTCACTGGCGTGCTGATGGGCCGCGTGGGGTTGGAGACTCGTGGTGGCTTTTGCTCAGAGAAGATCTGCTCGTCCCAGAAGACCTGGCTGGACCCAGATGGTCGCTCTACAAGAGGCTGCTACAAGCAAGAAGCAGCCGTTGCAGCAGGGGGAAGCAGGCACAAGCTGTGCCCTGAATATTGCCAAGGAAGGGGGGAGCTTCCCTCTTGTGCTGCTCCTGCTCAAGACTGTGTCCTTCCCACCTCCCTGCTGCGGGGCCAGAATGAAAGAAAATGGCCAAGCAGCAAGCACTCGCTGCCATAAATGCCCATCACACAGTTACTGACCTTCTTCTTCCTGGCATGCCCATCACCGTGGGGCTTAATGAAGGGCTAAACACCTCAGCAGCCCTTTGGTACAGGTGAAGGCCTCCCTGTCTCCCTGTGGCCCTGGGGTTGGGGGATTATCAAGCAGAGGAGCAGGGAGATGCTGCTGCTCCCAGCTGGCCACCAGAGGGTGCACACAGTTCATATCAGACATCCAAAACCTCAAAACCTTTTTCTTATTTATCTGTCTCAATGCTGAGAAACAATTTTTGCTTTGGGAAAAAGGTGCTGGCTAGCAGAATCCCTGCAAAGAGTGCAAATGCACGGAAGAACCACACTGCTGGGGGCTGGCTCTGGGCACCGGTGGGCTGGAGGTGATGTGCTGGGAGCACTGGAGGAGCTGCAGCCCCGTCCTGTTGGTGTCAGCACTTCTGGGGGTTCCTGCAGAGCAGCAGCAGAGTGGATCAGATAAAGATCCTACCACTTGCAGCTGGAGCTTTGTGTTTAGTACCACCAAGTAGGTAACACCGCAGGTAAAATGCCCTTTTCATGGGGAAAAAAAAAACTTAAAAGCAAATGCTTGGGCATCTGAGTGGCGTTATTTGGATGTGTACCTCCAAAACAGCCTGGAGTTGCCTTTGAGGCCAGGTGAAGCGCTCAGCCAGTCACCCCGTTGGGGCTTTTTGTCTTTGAGTGGGATGGGGCATGTAATCTCATTTCTAGGGCTCTCTCTGGTCACCACAAACAATTGCATTGGCAGTCTCACACGTTAGGGAGCTGTTTTTTGGGGGGAGCTCGCTGTTTTCTCAGTGAGGCCCAGTCTACGAGGACATGGTGACTCCTCTCAAAGACAGGAGCAGAGGGCAGTCAGCGTGACTGGGGCCCGAGCCAGCGGTGCTGCTCAGCTTGAGCTGCCTCGCTGGGCCTGGGGAGGGGAGGGACTCTGGGCTTGCTTTCAATTGCTGTTAAGTAAATCTGTGTATTTACTGCTGCTCAGCTCAAGCCCGGCTTTCTGGAAATCCTGTGTACCTTGGCTCGTCTTCATTTATTTTCTTAGTCAATTAAAGGATGGGCTTCCCAGCCCAATGAGCCCCTGGCGCTGGCAGGGAGTGAGGAGGCACAAATTCCTGGGTCGAGTCCATGTTGATGCCCTTGGGGCCGCGGCCCTGCAGTGAACAGGCCCTCCCTTCATCCCCAGTGCAGAGCAGCAGGCGCCCAGGGGCCCCTCCACCCCCATTTTGTGGCCCCACAGCTCTCACTGTGCCTTCTGCCCCTGCTCTGGGGACCCTAACCCCACCGACACACCCACCCCAGGGTGGGTTTCTGGAGGTTACCCCAGGGCTGCGGATGGCCCGATGTGGCCATGTTCCCCAAGGCCAGAGGAGCTGGTGCTGAATCAAGAGTTTATTGCTGGCAGCTGTGACCGCGTCCCCTCCTCGCTGTGGGCCCGGCTCAGCGCAGCCCCTCGCAGTTCCCCTCGTACAGCTCCCAGCTGGTGCTGAGGGCGGGCATGGGGCTGCGGTCGATGGCGGGGTGGCTGCCCTGCGCCATCAGGAGCCGGGGACAGGCCTCAGCCTCGGGCTCCCCCAGGGCCATGGGCTGCTCCTCGACGCAGGTGTGCACGAGGAGCTGGGTGCACTGCTGGGTGTGGGTGACGCAGGGCTCGAGCTCCATGGCGGTGCCAGTGGCGGCCCCGAGCTCCTCCTGCAGCGCCCGGTCCCTGGAGAACATGGCGTGGCTGACGGTGAGCGGGGGGATGTTCTGCCGGTCCACCTCGCCGTAGTCCTGCAGCGAAGGGGACACCGGCCCCGGGGTGGCACAGAGGTGGCAGGAGCTGGAGGGCGCGCTCTGCCCGGGTGAGGACAACACGCAGAGGGAGCTGAAGTGGCCGAGCGTGACTGAGGCTTTTCGTGGGTCACGGGGCGCTGGGTGCGTGCTGGGGTTCATCATGGCAGCAACGTGGGCACATTGCTGGACAGAGGGACGCCTTCGCTTGCACTGCTCCTCTGTGTCCCAGCCCCACTGCAAGCCTGCGGGAGGGAGAAGGGGGCTCGGAGCTTCCAGGGGCCTTCCCAACACCCGGGTGATGGGATGTGCCCCGTTCCACATCCAT
>WBMW01004734.1:227898-273746 GCA_013396635.1 Penelope pileata | reverse complement strand
CACGCCAGGGGCTGCGGTGGGGAGGGCGAGGCTGCAGCCAGGGCAGAGGGACCCCCCTGGTCCCCAGGGAGCCTCCATGGAGGGCTCCGGGCTGTGTCAGCCCCCAGTGCTGGGGGTGCCCCCTGAGCCCCCCCTCGTGTTTGTTTTGGTCTTCAGGAGCGTGGGGCTGTGCCGCTGCCAGGGTGCATGGGGATGCTGGGGAGGGGGTTTGTAATGAAGATTTGGGGGGGTCACACACACTGCAGGTGGGGAACTGCTGAAGGACACTGCTCACGAACCGGAGCCTCGCGGCGCCGGGAGGTGGAAATTTCCCCGCAGCGGCGCTAGGCGCCCCCGGGCGCGGCGGCNGGCCCGGCCCTGCGGCTGTGCCCGCAGCCCAGGGCACCGCCTCCCTCCTATCGCTGTTACCGGGAGCGGGGGCCGAGCCCACTTCACCGCAGCCTCCTGTCAGGGGCTGCAGGGAGCGGTGGGGTCTCCCTGAGCCTCCCCTGCCCCATCCCTGCTCCCTCCGTGCTCCCACAGCGCTGTGCTCGGACCCTCACAGCTCCGCTGCCTTCCCCTGGGGGGGTGGCGGGGGGTGCGGGGGTTCCTGAGCAGCTGCCCCTGGCCGGGCTGTGTTGCCTCATGTTCCCTCGTGAGCTGAGAGCACGTCCTTTCCTCTGCTGTGCTGGGTGAGGTTTCTGCCTGCTGCCTGCCAGGGCAGGGTTCAGCACGTGCTGCCCGCTGCTGTGTCATAGGATGCTTCACTGATGCTCAGAGTGAGGATCTGATGCACACCCCCTTGGGCTTATCAGCAGCGGTGTGAGAGTTGTCCCAGAGCAGAGCTGTGGGGCAGCTTACAGCACAGAGACACCCAGCTCTGCCCTGATCACGAGGGGAGAGGAGCAGCACAGCTCCAGTGCCTGAGGAGTAGCCCTGATGTTCTCCAAAGAGAGCTCCCAAGTAACCTGTGCTCAGAGGTGGTGTCCTGAGGTCTGGGAACGTGTGACATGGTTGGTTGTTGATGGTGCTTTTGTTTGCTTGTTTGTTTGCAGAGGAACCTTCTAGAGGAAGATTCCGATGAAGAGGAAGACTTTTTCCTGTGAGTTTCTGAGTGGACGCTGCAGGGAATGTGATGCCTTAACTACCTAAAGCTGCCAGACTGGGAGTGTTGAATGCCAAGGGCTGCTCCCTGCCAAATAGAGGGGGGCTTGCTGTGATCAAAACCTTTCGTTCCTCTGAGGTGACTTCCCAGAGCCGTGGCATCAAGCATGAATTAAGATGTGAGAGGTGTGACCTGCGTAAAAGTGGGGTGCTCTGTGTGTTGTGTGACATGGGAGGGGCTGATGGGACGCATCAGAACCAGCCAGGTGTTGGTTCTCTCTTGCATATCTCAAGTCTTGGGTTTAAATGTACGTTTTCCTTCTATCTTCCATTATTATTACTCTCTTTTTCTATTGCAGGAGAGGACCTTCTGGACCAAGATTTGGACCCAGAAATGACAAGATCAGGCAGTAAGTTCTTGTTCCTCTCTCTTGTTCAGATAATAATTTATTCTGACATTACAGACCCCTGGTGTTCTGTTAGCAGAGCGTTTCTGTAGTTCTGAACAGGAGCGTGGCTTGTGCTTTGTTTCATCTGGTTGGATTTTCACATCCTACCTGTCCACTGCAAAGGAGGATCTCAGATTTGGTTCAGGTTAGCATGGAATTGTGCTTTAATAGAAGTGAAGGGGTAGAGCTGTAGCATGGTAGAGTTTCTAAAGCCCTTGCTGTATTCTGGTGATAACCTATTCCATGCTTTTATAATGATGCTTTTTTTGTTTGTTTGTTTTTTTGTTCCTGGAACATTAACCTTGCATTTAAACCTTAGCTAGTATGGCTATTTTTGTTGTTTCATTCTTTTTTTTCTTCATCCTGTAACTCACTTCTCAATGCTTCAAGAAAGCAAGGAATGCTTCAGGAATACCTAAGGACCACTTCTTTCAGGTGCTGCTGGTCCTCTGATCTCTTTTCTGAATGCAAACCTGGTAGAGGTGACCTGGAGATGAGCAGTGACTCAGTGGGGTCAAAGCAGCTGGACAAACAGGAAGCCTTTTCAGCTGGAGGAGGTTTATTGACTGTAATAGAGCGAGGAGGAAGGAGGGAATGCTGAATCCTTCTCCACGCGAGTCATTTCCTGGGTGATGCTTGTTCTGGGCTCCAGTTTCCCCTGCCCTTCCCTGCTAGGGCTGTGATGGTGATACTTAATGGGAAGGTTCTTCACAGAGCCCTGTTTTGCATTGTGCTGTTCCCTTTGCTGGCCTCCTCAAAGCCAGAACAGAAATCTCTGCAGATGACCAGACGTTAGTCACGCTTGTGTGCAGCCTTGGAGTTGCTCTTCATTAGGGACTTCTTTTCGTGCCAGGAAGAAGCCAGTGCAGCTCTGAGATGAGTCATTGGAAGCTAGTGTAAATTAGGGTCTTCTAGGTGAGACTTAATTAGGGAGAATTCTGAGTTTTACAAGTCCACGGTGGAGAGACATAAAATTGGAATTTAGGGCTTTGTGGATTTCAATTTAGATTCCTAACCAAAGGAGGCAAATGGATCTTTTCAGTCCAAAAGGCAAAGTTATTTGGGTCTAAGCAAGGTGGTTTGGCAGGGTTTGTTAGCACAAACATGTGGGTAGGGGGTTTTGTTTTGTTGTTGTTTTCTTTCTTGACGTGGAGATCAGCAGCTAATAAAATTAACCTTGGTTCCTTCTGTTCGTATTCTCTGCCCCTACAGTTCATTCACGGTCACTGGACAGCAGTATGACTGAGATGGTGTTGGTGTGTTTGGGATCTTTGGAATTTCTACACTATTCAGTTTTCTGACCCTCTTTATTTGGTTTCTGACCATCTCTGAGCTGGACTTCAGTAAGGCCTTTGACGCTGTCCCCAATAGATCCTCTTAAACAGGTTGTTGATGTTGTGGGATGGATGGGCAGACAGTGAGATGGGTTAAAAACTGGCTGAGCAGGGGGTTGGGCTAGATGAACTCCAGAGGTCCCTTCCAACCTCAGCCATGCTCTGGCTTAGTGATTCATCACCGTCACCAGCTTCAGGCAGTGCTCAGCTGTGTCCCTGCTTGCTGTGTTATCTTGGGAGGCAACGTGTGCTTGAGCTACACAGGAGATGGTGGGTTGGGGGCTGTGCCCTGCATTTTCAGTGGGTCTGTGCCCACTCTGGTGCATCAGGATGCTGCTGGTAGGGATGCACGGGTTGTTACAGGGAGCCAGAGGGGGTACAGCCTCCCTTGTGTGGTGCTGTGCTGGTCTGAAGTGAGTGAGGAGGATAATTGTGAGTGGGGTGTCACAGCCATAAAGAGATGTAGAAGGAGGTGTTAATGTTGGCATCTTCATCCTCCTTTGCCAGAAAAAAATTGCAGAGGGTCTTCCCTCTTCCCTTCATGGCAGAGAAAAACATGAGCTCTTCCCTTCACATTATGTTGGTGAGGCACAAGGGCTGTGGGAGCTCTCAGGAGGCAGGGAAGAGTGTGCTTTCAGGAGGTAAAGGACAGCACTGCAGCTGTGAGGGGGAAGAAAAATGAAAGAATTCACCCAAGAGCTGGTGGGTTTGTAGGTTCATAGGCATTGCAACGTGTAGAAGGCTCTCCTGTAGCAGCAGGCTGCTTGTCTGGTGGGGCTGCTGTGGGATATGGCCCTTGGGATAGCAAGTGGCTCCATCCCTCTAGGCTGCAGTATCCAGAGTGTTTATTGCAAATTAGTATCCATCTTCTGCTCCCATTGATGTTTATTGCTTTATTTAATAAGCTCCCACAGCATGCTGTGGTTGCTTCTTGTCATGTAGCTTGTGATGAAGTTCCTGGTCAAACCAGCCCTCGTGCTGGATGAGTTAATGCTTGTTCTTGTTTCAGTAGAAGGGGAAAAGGAGGGTTGTGTTGCTGCTGAAACACTATAAGGAAAAGACATTTTGAGTTGGAATCTGAGCGTTTGGAGAGCTGAGGCATAGCTGGGCAAAGCTAGGGAGGCTGGAGCTGTGCATTGCTGGAGGAAATGAGGTGTGAAGATAGGCATGAAAGGAAACTGGATGGAGGACTAGGCAGGGGAGGAGTAATGGGATCACGGGAGCAAAGGTGTGGACCATGCTGAATGTGAGGGGCAAGACTGGAAACTTTTCCTGGCTGTCCTTGGCAGCAAAGGGGCTTGAGTCAGAGTGGAGAGTTTGGCAGCAGAGACCCTTGAAGCTGGCTCAGCTGCTGAGGGACATGTTGGGGAACACTGCAGATCTGTAGGGGAAGGAGTGCTGGAGGTGAGGCTCAGCACACTCTTGTTGTTTGCTCAGAGTTAGATCTTGGTCCCTGTGGTTTTCCCATTGCACTGTTGGGGTGGCCAGCATCCCTGGCCCTGGGGCTCTGCCCCAGAGGTTCTGGCTGGCTGCGAGCCCCATGTTACCTCCTGAAGAGGGGAGAGTTTGGGGAATGGCCTGGCAGGAGCTTCCCAGGGCCTGGCTCTTAGCAAAGGTGGATGGATGTGCTGTGGACCCCATCCCTAGTCCAGACCTTCCCTTGAAGACAACACTTAAGACCTTGTTGTCATGCATCATTGCTGGGTATAATCCCTTCAGGGCTTCAGAGAGGCACAAATCACTTTGTTCCTTAACAGCCATGTTGAAGAAAGAACTTGAAAGCAGCGATCTGTGGCACAGCTCCGTGCTGGTGCCCCATGCTGAGCGCAGCAGGGATCTGTGGGAGCCTCCTGCCTGCGCACAGCTTGGCTCTCGGTCCCGCTGCCTTTCCCCGGGGTTACTGCCACAACAGGGGGTGTTTGGGTGTAATTTGCACCAGAGTACACAATGCTATTAATACCACTGCATCGCCTGGGGTGGAAAATAGAAGTTGTCACGCTGGCTGCAAACAGCCGCCCTAGAGACAACAAGCAGCCCTGGGCAGCCCGTCCCACGGTGCGTGCGTGGCTGTTTACGACGTCTGAAGAATGCAGCACTGTTGTTCCATCACCGTGACCAGCCCGGAGAGTTTTTTGGTAGCTAACCCAGTGTGGGCAAAATGGAAAGGCTGCTGCTCCCTGCTCTGGAGCAGGCAAAGCTCAAGGAAGTAGAGCCTGAACCCAGCTGAGCGCTGGTGCGTCTCTTCTTGCTGCTTTGACAGCATGCACTTGCTGTCCTTGTTAAAGCGTGTTTGCTGTCACTACTGAGAAGGGCCGTGTGAGATACTTCATGCTTTTGTCTTGCTCTCTTTCCTGGCAGATGTCTGTTCTGCTTTATTTCTCTTGGAAATCTGGCAGGAATGAGCTACTTGAAATGTGTCAAAAGCCAATAGCTCCCGAACGGGAAATACGCTTTGTGTTAGAGGACTCATTCTCTCTTGCCAAATAAAACAAGAAAATATTTTCCAATTGATGCGACTTGAGTTTCCAACCTCAGGCGTGCCAAGCAAGTGGGAATTGTTGGATTTGCTCTGCAGCTGCATAGGTTGTGCATCTTTCAGCCCCTTCCTGGAGAGGTGTCTCTTGCAGCAGTGATAAGTGGGAGAGGGCAGAAGGCACAAATGGACTGCTTGTGGCTTAGGCACCGTGTGGGGCCCTGGAGAGCAGGGGTTCATTCCCTGCTGTGGTCTTTTTGTTCCTGTCTTTCCCTGCCTTTTCTCTTGCATCAGATACCAGACAGTATCAGGGTGCAGAAACATGTCTGCTTTCCATGGGAGTAAGCTATCTGAATCTCTATGAGAGTTCAGGCCTTGATTTCTCTCTCTCCATTCCCCCTCAGCGAAATGTCTCGTTTCTGTTAGCAGCACAGCCAGGCTGGGGGCAGGCAGTGAAGGCATGCAGCAGCTTTCCAGCAGCTCAGGTGAGGAGAGGTGAGATGCTGAGATGCAGCTTGGGTGGGAGAAGTCTGAGCTCCCTTGGTCTCTTTCAAATGCTGGTGCACAGCAGAGTGACTTCAGGTTACAGACCTGTCCCTGTTTGCCTGTAACACCTTGGGGTGCCCTGGGAGTGCAGCAGCATTTTGGTTGTACCGTGCTGGTACGGGTGGCATTGCACTCTCTGCACTGCACCCTCGTGTGCTCCTGCTTGCTGGGTGTACCAAGATAGCTTGCCTGCAGATCTACTGTGGGAGGAAACCTTTCTATTTTGAATCCAGTAAATGGTTTTAGAAACATTTGCATACTGAAAACATAGTCTTCTGCCTTTGGAACTGATGTTTAAAACCGTAGGGTTGTTGCCAGGTTGGCTCGTGTGGGGTAGCAGATGTTCCTGCTTCCCTCTCCCCCCGAGCTATATCAGGGCTGCTTGCAGCTCTGAGCTGTCACTTGTCCGTTGTGCCTAGGTGAAGAAATTCCCCTGCAGAACGTGCTTCCTTCTTGCCTGCTGCAGGGTTGGGCATGCCTGCAGGGGGGGACACCATGGCTGCAGGGGTGACCTGAGCTTCCTGGCAGCGTCTGCCCACGTCCTCAGTGCCACCGTGCACACCTGGCAGCCCTGCTGCTCACCTTCCAGAATGAGTGGTGGGTTGGAGCTGGCACGTGGCTGTGGGATGGGTCTCTGCTGAGAGCATCTGGGGATTTTCTCTGCCTTTCCCCTCCAGATACAAAGCTCCTGACAAGCACAAATCAATGGGGAAGGCGGGAGCTGCTGCTGCACGGCGTAGGTGGATGCAGGGACAGACACTGTGATGCTGCACGGGGAGGGCAGGCTCCTTTCCTGTGGCATCCTAACTAAAGCAAGGTTTGACACGTGCTCTTGGAGTCCAGCATGTGCCATACGAGGGCTCATGAGTCAGACATTGGCTTCAGAGGGTTCCCCTGCCTGTTCCAACTGCAGAAGCTGCAGTGCAGTGGCACTACGACGCCTGACCTGAAATGCTAAGGCAGGAAGCCCCTTCATACTGCTGTTTCCAGCTTCTTGGGGGAGAAAAAAGCCTTTTTTTTTTCAGTGACTTTCTTGCCAGTTTTTGGAAGGATAAGTAAATAGGTGCTTTTCCACGGAAGCAGCTATTGCTCGTTGCAGCTGCTCCTTGCGTGCACATCTCAGCGCAAACGTCTTCTCAGCGAGAGGCACAGAGCTGCCGGGGAGACAAGAGAATTAGGTCAGTGTGAACCAGAACTCAATGTCTTTTAATTAGAGGCTCTATTTAGATCGAGCATTGGCTGAGGCTCAGGAGTGGGGCTGTGCTCCTGGTGCTGCAGGGCCCTGTTGAATGGCCTTGGGCACACTGCTCCGGGGCTTTTGGCCCCATTTTCCCAGGCTGTGGTGCAGGTTATGCTGTCCCCTTCTCACCAGGTGCCCTGAGGCTAGATCCCACACGATGGTTCCGAGTATTGGAGCTGGGTCTGGTGCTGCTGTAAAAACCCTGTTTTGGCAAATGGTGTCTTTGAATTTTTGTAGCTGAGAGATGCCAGCGGGGAGGAGAGGGTTTCCAGTGGGGCCAAAGAGGAAGAGGTTGTAACTGGGTGATCTGGGGAGTGTGGGTGCAAGTGGTGCAGTGGTGGTGTCCCCAAGGGAAGGACGGCCAGGGGTGCACTGATAGCAGGAGGTGTGTGTCTGGTAACAGGGGGAGTGCTGAAGCTGCCAGTTCACGCTATTTGACAAATGCTGGATGCATTTTAATAGATTAAAGTACTCAAATGTTTTTAAATGAATGTAACTTAAGAAGGCGAATGTAAGACTTCACGCAGAGCGCTGCTCTGGAGCTGTTTGTGTTTTGCTGCCTTGTGTGTGGGGTTGCCTCCAAGACACTGCTGTTGCCACTTACTTTCTGGGATCGGTATGTCTCCGACATCCCCTATTGTCTCCCTAGGGCCCTGAGAAATGTCTTACTTCCATCTCCAGGAAAATAGAAGTGTACTAGCTCCAAAATACAAACCAGAATGCAGCAGTATTTTTCCACTGGGAGAATTTTTCTCCCTCACCAATGTGGCTTTTTTATGGAGTGAATAAATGCATTTATAATAACCCTGCGGGTGTGAGCGAGGCTACCGTTCACCGAGACGACTGCCCACGGAGTTGCATAACCTATGAGAGGATGGGTTGTAGCGAGTGGGTGCCGTTCATATCAGCCATTTCTGACTGCCCTCCTGATGCCCCTGGCACAGTGGGTTTCATTTAGTTCCCGCTGCGGGGGAGCGCACCTTGCTTTCATTTCACTCCACGTCATTTAGCAAAGTGCAGTGCTACGTTCTGTCAGGTCTGAAAAGATAAAGTGTCGTCTTTTTTTTTTTTTTTCAATTATTTTTTCCTTCCTTTGTGATCTCCACTACAGCAGAGGCACCCACCCACAGCAATCAGTGCCTTTTCTTGCTGTGTTTGTGTGTGAAAGGTTTCCACCACTCCAATTATGAAGTATTTTGATGTTCCAGCACTGCACTAAAGCTGTTCAGTTTAAATTCACAGACAGATGAGTGCCTGTGAAGGTAATTTCCACCCACGTCGTGTGTTTGGATTGCCATGCCTGCCCCTGATGGGAGGATGCCCCATTCCTGCTGACTTTCCAGCGTTCTGTTATAGCCCCTTGCACTACCTGGGATGGCCAAACATCCACCCCACACGATGCCATGCCTCTAACTTTCTCAGCATCCCATCAGTCTCCCTCCACTGTTGTCCCCTTTGATTTTTACCAGTGAGCTCCCAAGCTCCCATCACGGGCAGCTCAGGGCGAGGCCTGGTGCTGCAGTGTGCAGCTGGTGGGGCACGCTTCCTGCTGCTCATGTTGCTCATGTTGTTTTTTTTTTTTTTTTCTTGCTCTGCTCTAGTGTCCAGAACCAGGTGGACGAAGTCATCGATGTTATGCAGGAGAACATCACGAAGGTGATTGAAAGAGGCGAGAGGCTGGATGACCTGCAGGATAAATCAGGTGTGATGCTGAATGTTCTGCTGTTTCTGTCCTTCTTCCTGCATCTCTTCCCCACTGCTGGGCCAGGTTATCTGGTTTCAGCTCAAAAAGTGCCCAGTGACAGACGGAGGCTTGTATTTCTGTCCTGTCTAAGAGTGATTTCCCAGCCTTGGGCTGCAGAGATAACTTGATGCCTGCATTTCCCTCTTTCCGCCTTCTGCTGCTGCTCTGCACGGCCCCAGCCCACACTGAGCGGTGTCTGTAGGTCACCCATTGGTACCTCACCCTGGTGTGGTTCGTAGCTCAGCAGCCTGGCTGTAGGGGTCTGACCACCCCTTGGGAATTGGTCCCTCCTCTGTCACTTCAGCTGCTCCTTGGCCTCCTCGTGCACACGCAGCAGCCAGCTGGTGCTCAGCCATCCTGGTTCGTCTGTGCACTGAGTAGAGCCCAGCGCGTTGTCACTGCAGCGATGTGGAGCCAGCCTTGGGAGAGACTGAGGCATGGAAATGGCGAGGCTTTAGTTTGGAGGCATCTGGATGCCGTGACCTAGCTGGTCCTTCAAGCTAACGTAGATTGGGTCTGTCTCACGTTGACCCTGAGCACTTCAGCTGTTTGCCTGCTTGCTGGCTTGCAAAGCAAATTCCTGCCCTCAGGGGGCAGCCAGTACAAAGGGGGCTCAGTGGGACTGCAGGTCGGCGCGCTCTCTAGCGAGGGGTGTCTGCTGGCATCTGCTCTGACTGTGGTGAATCACACTGTGGTTGGTCTTCTCCCTTATTGCCAAGCTTGTTGCTTGAAACTAAGTGGAGTTTGTGGGATGAGAGGATGCTCTGACTGTGTGCGTTACTGAATTGCCTCTTTTTTTCCTTCAACAGAAAGTTTATCAGACAATGCAACAGCTTTTAGCAACAGAGCCAAACAGCTGCGGAGGCAGATGTGGTGGCGAGGCTGCAAGGTGAGCAAGAACTGGAATGGTTTTAGCCCCTGGGCCAAACAACAGGGTCAGTTTGTGTGCCAGGAGCAACACAAGGGAGCAGTGGAAACTAGAGAGAGTCTCTGTCCTATAGGTTTGCCTGTAATGGTGTGAACAGCGCAGGCTGAGTGTCTTGGAGTCACCCCAGAGGTGGTGCAGCTGGTGCAGGAGCCAGCTGGAGGCATCTCTTGTGCCTTCTCCCTGGGGAACTCGAGTTCAGTTAGCCAGGCTGGATGCTGGCCCTCTGAGATGCAGAAGGATGTGAGATGCTGTGCTCCTGGCAAGAAGATTTGAAGCTGTCCTCCACTTTGAGCTGTCTGCCCATGCTCTGCTGGGAGGGTATTTGAGCTTTGAGTTGGCAGGGCTCCCTCTCCCTAATTTCTTCTAATGGAGCCAGGTCTGCCCAGGCCAAGGCATCCCTTCTCCCCTGCAGGGTCAGGAAGGCATCATCTGGGAACTGTTTGGTCAGTTTCTGTACAGCAATCTCCAGCTGTATTTCTAAAGCAAAATTTCTCATGGGAATTGCTGGCTGCTTGGAAGTAGGTGTTGGTGGAGCCTCTCTTCTGTGGGGGATCTTCTGTGCTCCAGGTGGTGATTACCTTCCCTCCCCTGGTAGGGAAAGGAGGAGCTGAAACCTTTAAAAAGTGAAATTAAAAAAAAAAAAATTCTAAAAAGGCAGCTTTTTTCTAACTGCAAAGTTGCAGGAGCTACACGGGGTGCCACGTGTCACATGTGTTTGTGCTCCTCTTGCAGATGAAGGCAATCATAGCGCTGGTGGCCATCGTCCTCCTGCTCGTGATCATCAGTGAGTAGCTCAGGGTCACCCCACCTGTTCTGGCACCGAAATTCTCATAGCATTGCATGCACTGTGAGTGACACTGGTGCCACTGTCCCTTGGGGGAGAGCCCCTGAGCCACTCCTGCCAGGCTTCACTCTGTTCTGTGTCTGCAGCCCACACCATACTCCTCTTCTGCACAGCTTAAATGTACGCGCAGAGGAGCAGGCTCAAACCAAGTGCTGCTGACTGTTGCCACAGAATGCCAACGTTGTGCTGCCAGCACAGCACTGATGGAGAGCTGGCACAGGTCCATCCCGAGGCTGTGTGGCTGGTAGGGGTAGGTGGAAGGGTTTCAGACCAGAGAGTGTCTTCCAAACACCTCTCTGTGTATGTGAGCCATTTTGCAATGGGTCTGCTTCCAGCAAATGCTCCTTCCCAAGTAGCTTTTCCTACTGAACAGGCAATAACAAGAGCATGTTTCTTCCAGAGGTTTGGGGAGAAGTAAGTCAGCTCTCTGCATGCTGCATGACATGCTCCAGGGGCTCACGCAGCCCTGCACAGTAGCGCAGCTCTTCTATGCCACTGGGTCTGGAGGGTTTTTCTCCCATTGACTGTTGTTGGAGGCAGCTCTGTAACACCTCTCTCTCTTGTGCTGCCCTTGAGCAAAACCCTCGTGGCCTGTTGTCCTGCTGACACACAGCTTGGAGCAGGAGCAGCAGAGCTGGCAGCAGGGAGTGAGCGCTGGAGAGAGAGAGAGACTGATGGAAAATCCCATCTGGTTTAATTTTGGGAACCTGGAACGAGATGAAGGTGGCAGGAAATGTTGTCTAGCATCTGTGTGGGCAGCAGCTTGCATTGGCTTGAGCTTGAAAACACACTTTCCCTTGTGGCTGCTCGGTGTTTGTCACCGCAGAGATGAGGGGTTCTCTCTCTGACAGTGTTGGTGTTGCACGTGAAGGTGTTTGGCTGAGAGCCTGTTTGTGTTGTGTTTTCTTTTTCCAGTACCCATAGTCCTGAAGTACCACACCTGATGGGTCAGCTGGAGGCTTCGGTGGAGCTGGCTCTGGGATAAACAAACTGCTGTGTAACTTAAGTGAGATATCTGTATATAGCTTTGAAGTTGTTTTTCTCCAAGGAGCGAGGAGGCGGCGGCAAGTAGCCAGTTCTAACAGCATTTTGAGAACTGCTGACTGACCCTTTCTTATTTTTTTGGTCAAGTACCTGCTCCTGCTGTCAGAATTTCATAACAGAAGATTCAGTTCCCAAACCGCCCGTTTTGTGGAATGCTGGGTCTCTGGTTTGGAGCTGGCCACTTGCCGTTACGGTTTATCTGTATATATGGCTGAGTTGTAATAATACTTTGAGCAGTTCCCTGCTTCCTGCTGTGGAAGGCAGAGGGGACTCTGTCCTTTCATCAGGGCGAAGGAGGAGAAAAATATCTAGGGAAATACACCATTATGTGACAGGCAACTGACCCTTCTGTAGAGGAGGGTATTGTTTTTCTCACGTTCAAAAAGATAAAAATAATAATGAGGTTTTACAATCCAGAAGACTTTATTTATGGTCCTGCCATGGGAATGCACAAGCTCAGTGTTTTCAGTATTGCTGCTTACAGGTGTGACTAAAGACATTCCAGTAAACCTATTTTTGACTGTACATGTGAAGTTCCTGCACGTTCCTTCTCTCGACTGCTGGGAATCCCTTGGAAAGGAGCATGTGTCAGTGTCTTCTTAACCAGAAGCAAGAAGTGTGGGAAGCCCAGCTCTCTGTTAGCCCAGTGATACAAGACACAGCAGGAGGATGGCACTTGTCCTTGTATCAATCCAAATAAACCAAGCCCACTTCATATTTGAAGCTCTTCACCTTGATGCAGTGGTGGTGGTCCTGAATGCCAGCTCGTTCTGCTTCCCTGTGACCACAAGGGCTGGGGGCTGTGCCCAGGCCAGGCCACTCGGGGTGGCTTTGGGACCCTGGGGCTGGACTGAACTGGAGTGGATCTCCTCCATCCACAGGTGGGACTGGTGTGTTTTGGCACAAGAGCCACACGTCCTCCTCTGGCTGGCTGCAACCTGGTCTCGGGCATTGGTGGCATTTCTGTCTGCACTTTATTTGTGGGGCCCTTGTTCCTTCCTGCCCTGAGCCTGGATCTTTAGCTGAGCTGAGATCAGACTCTTGGTTTTTCTTTTGCTGTTTCTTTTCTGCTGATGAGAGGATCGTTGTCCTGCTTAGACTGTGTCTGCAGGAATTTTACTTGGAGAGGAGGGGAATTGGTGCCCCAGAGAATTCCCAGTGCCACCTCCCAGCCTGCTCTTGTGGACCTGCCCCCAGGACCTCGTGCACAGTTTTTCCACCTGAGTGGTGGTGCTGCTCCATGCAGAGAAGGAGATTAAAAGTGAGCACAGCAGTTAGATGTGATTACAAGCTCCACTTGCTCTGCTTGTATATAAATAGGGTTTTTCCCCTTTGTTGTGGGCCTTGTTCACTCCAGGTGGGAATCAAAAAGCCAAGCTGGGTTTTTCCTCCTAACATGTAGCCACATTTTTTAGATTCTATGGACAAAAATCATGCACTCAATGAAGGGATAAAAATCCTGCCTATGCCTTCGGCTGCTCTCCACCTGCAAAAAATTGAGAGGGTAGATGGAGAGGAATGTTGTCTGTCTTTAGGACAGCTGCAGGTCTCACTGGGGTATGAGGGGCCTTTTCCTGGCAGCTGGAAAGTGAGTAAGCAGCACTGTGAGCCTGGGTGGTGGCTGTGCTTTGCCTGCTCTGTTGCTGCTTGTGAGGGCAGGCTCTGCTGCTGCTGGAGAGCCCTGCCTCCAGCTTTCAGCTGCCTCTGGCTTTCTCTCCCAGGCCCACCTTGCATTTGCTGCTGCCACCCACAGAAGACACTGCAGGAGTGTGTCAGGACTTCATCCTGAGCGAGATTAATTAGTTGTGCAGTTTCTTGCTAGAGGCAAAGCTGGGCTTTAAAGCTGAACTTAAGGCCTTGGAAGATGGATGCTGGTTGCATGAAGGCCTGATGGCAACCCTGCTGTATTAAATAATTGCTGCTAGCTGCTGAACTTGGGAGCTGCTGCTACATTCTCCCCTCTTGCCTGCTGCTCTCCCTGGGGGCTCTGGCCTCAGCCTGGTGCAGGTGCTGCTTTGGAGGGGCAAAAATGGATGTGAACTGCAGGAACCCCAAAGCCTCCTCTGCAGAGCTCTGTCCTTGCTGGGTTTGGTGGGTCTGTCACAGCCTGTCCACAGGGAGAGTTTCCAGTTCTCGCTAAACCATCCCTGTGAGCATGAGTGTACTGCCCTGAGAACGGCTGTCCTGAGCCCTGTCCTGGCAGGATGCTTCTGCAGGAAGGCACAAATGCATTTTCAGCTGCCCTGGATCCATGGAGAATGAGGTTTATCTCCCCTAACCCTAACCTTCCCACTTGTGCTCATCCTCTGATACCAACAGAATGCAGCAGGTGCCCCCAGGCACCCTGGAAAGCTGCCTCGTCTCCTCAGGGCTGGCCAGGGGCTTTCACAGCATCTTCCAGAAGGCTGGGGTGCAGGTGTTTGTACTTGAGTTAGGGAGAAGCTGCAAGAGCCCTCAGCACTCTCCTCTGGCTTGCCAGGATTGGGTTTGGGTCAGTTGTAGGTTCCAGTCTCTGAACAGCAGTTGCCCTGAGCACAGACCTTCTCCAGAGACCAGCTCTAGCCAGGAAACAGAAACATGAGTCAACAGCAAATCAACAGTCCTGTCGCCTTCAACAGTGATAGAGTTTATTAAGCAGTGTACAGCTTTTCAAAGCTGAAAAGACCACTGCATTCCCTAGTCTCAGGTGTGTCACAGAGCAGTCCTACCTGTGCTCCTTAACCAGGCTTTGGTCTTTGTGGTGCTGCCTGTGCAGTCGGCTGGGCCCTGTCCTGACCGCAGGGAGAACCTCAGTGACGGGAAGGGCTGTCGTTCCCCGCAGGGCTGGGGAGAAGCTGTCTGCATGCTTTGGCTCGGTTTGTACTTCAGAGTTGTTATGAAGGAGATTGCACAACGAAAACAACTCCTTCACCCGACCGCCGGCTGTTTTATCCATTTCCTCCTCGCGCAGATCTCTCCGTTCACTGCTGTTTTCCACACGATGCCTTTTCACGGGGAGTGGCTCACTCTGGCTGCTGCTGGAGGNGTACAAACCAGAAGAGCAGCAGGGCCCACAGGGAGCGGCTCCTGGAGCCAGCTGCTGCTGCAGGTGCGCTCGGCAAGCTGACACCCGATGGCTCCCACGTAGGAAATGTGCGGTCACGGGGTGCCGGAGGTTGGGGTAAACAGCGCAGCGGGGAGCGCAGCCGAGGGCCCGGCCCGGGGGAGCGGCAGCGGTTTAGTGCCGTCGCCATGGCAACCCGGCCCGGCTGTTCTCGCGATACTACGCGGCGGATCCCGTGCATGCGCACCCGCGAAGCTAGCCCTCCTGCAGAGGCTGGGCCGTTCCTCCCGCTCGAGTCCTCCTCCCATTGGCTGCGCGTTACCGCGGGCGACGGCGCCGCCGCCGGTGATTGGCTGCTCAGCGCGCAGGCGCGGGGGGCAGCATGGCGGCGCCGGTGCGGAGGAGCGTGGTGTTCGTGACGGGCAACGCCAAGAAGCTGGAGGAGGTGGGCGGCCGCCTGGCAGCGCGCGGCTCGGGGCTGGGGCCGGGAGCGGGGATGACGGGCGTTGCCTCCCGCAGGTGACGCAGATCCTCGGGGACTCCTCTCCCTACACGCTGGTGGCGCAGAAAATCGACCGTAAGTTGGCGGGGGAAGATGGCCCGGCCCGGCCCGGCCGCTCCTCAGCGCCCGGCGCTGTGTGTGTGTGTCCGCAGTGCCCGAGTACCAGGGGGAGCCGGACGAGATCTCCGTGCAGAAGTGCCGCGAGGCCGCCCGGCAGGTCAGCGCGTCCCAGGGCGGCGAGGGGCCGGGGTGGCCTCGGTGCCTCCCTCGGGGCCTCACGCTGCGTGCCGGGCTCTCGCCGCAGGTCCGGGGGCCCGTCATAGTGGAGGACACCTGCCTGTGCTTCAACGCCCTGGGCGGGCTGCCGGGGCCATACATGTGAGTAGGGGGGAGCCCAGCCCGTGTCCTGTCCCGGAGCGAGGAGTGGAGCTGGGCAGGGTGTGCTGCCCCCCATGCACCACCATAGGGCCGGGGGGGCCTGGCTGCCCTGCGTGCTCTCCTCCTCCTGGAATGATCTTTTGCTGTGATCAGTTCTTGCTAAAACTCTCTTCTAAGCTAAGCAGAGGCCTCAAAGCTTTGGCTGGTTCAGCGTGTGCTGGAAATGGGTGTAAAATGTGAACAGGGGGAACGGAGAAGCGTGTCTCAGCTTGGTGGTGCTTGTGGGTGGGAGCTGGGTTATTTGCACAGACCTTAGGCTGAAGACCCCACTGCTGTTCTCACTGCGTCCCATTGAATGTCAGAGCTGCGTTTGTCTTTATTGGTAAATAGCCCAGGACGAGGTGATCTGGCAGCACGTTGAAGAGGGACTCGAAGAGCTGCGAGAACACAGGCAGCAGTGCCTCAGGGCTGGCTGGGTTTCTGAGTAAATGGCAACAATTGGTCTTTCCTCTTTTTTGTTTTTTCCCCCTTTCAGAAAATGGTTCCTGGAAAAGCTCAAACCAGAAGGTACTGCCTCCTCTGCTCTGCTCTGTGTGTCACTTTCTGCTCATAGGCTGCTGCTGGGGACAAACGTGGCCATGGGAAACGACTCCCTGCCCACGCTGGGTGCTGCTGAGTGTGCTTCTTCCCCCCTGGCTGTGTTCTTCACTGCTGCTTCCCTCTCTGTCCAGCTCTGTCCCTTTGCTCTCTCTGAGCCTGTTCTGTGCCCTTCCTCGCTCGGTGTTTCCCCCAGGAGCTTTGGCATCGTCCCTGCATGGCTGAGGCAGGCGGCAGGGCCGGTGGGAATGGCTCCTCTCTCATCGAGGTGACCTGGAAGACCCGTGATGGCATTATGAGCAGAAGTGTTAATTGCTCTAATTGACAGTGGGCTTTAGTCCTTCTCTGGCGCAATGCGCTTGTCTGCTTCTGCTCCCCAATTAATTTTGGGGACTTGCAGCTCAGGGATAGGAGGGGCTTAGCCAAAAGCATCCCTTTGGTATAGCTTTGTTCCTGCCTCTCCCGTGTCCGTGTGGATGTGGAGCACTCCCTCCATCCGTCCCTAGGTGGGTGTCTTGTGCTCCGCTGGAATCGCGCTGACTCTGGGATCCCCTCTCTTGCTCAGGGCTGTACAAGCTGCTGGCTGGCTTTGAGGACAAGTCTGCCTACGCTCTTTGCACCTTTGCGTTCAGTACTGGAAACCCAGAGGAGCCCGTGAAGCTGTTCAAAGGCCAGACACATGTAGGTGGGCCTGCGGTGCGGATTTTGTAACAGCATTGGCTCCATTAAGGACAGCGTGAGCGAGCGAGGTGGCTGACACCGCCTGCAGTGCAGTTGTTCTCGTAGTCTGGGAGGTGTGGAGGGGAGCAAAGGGGCTGCCAGCATACGGCCCCGTGGTGGAGCCTGGGGCTGCTAATTTTGGTCACATTTTGGGGGAAGTGCCACGCACTGAGCCTTTGGGTGGCCAGCACGTGAGCTGTGCCTGGCTGAGTGCCACCCCCTCGTGTTCCTTGTGCTGAGGAACCATGACTCACAGGGCACTTTGGTTTTCTTGTGGCAGGGGCTGATTGTTGAGCCCAGAGGCCCTCGAGATTTTGGCTGGGATCCCTGCTTCCAGCCTGATGGCTACGACCAGACGTAAGTGGTGTTTTATCTGTAGCACTTTAAGGGAATTTTAAAGAAAGCAGGGGGTTGGGGCTGCGTTTTTTTACTGTACTGAGAGGAACCTGATACAAGGAACGGTGGCAGGGAGAAAACACCACTGGAGAGGGGTCGCAGGGAACCTTGGATCTGGATGGGGGTTGTTGGTTTGCCAACACGTATCACTACCAGCACCCTTGCTGTGGTTGGGCATTCTGCAAGCCAAGGCAGGGGGGGTTCTCAGGGCTGTGCTGCAGCAGCTCAGCTGCTGAGGACGCTCTTGGTTTCTCCTTGCTCCAGCTACGCCGAGCTGCCCAAGGCTGTGAAGAACTCCATCTCGCACCGGTACCGCGCCCTGAGCGAGCTCTCCGCCTTCTTCCTTCAGAACAACCCAGCAGAGCCCCCCTCCAGCCCCAGCTAGCAGCCCGTGCCTGCTGGATGCTGTACATTTTATATACAACCCTGCGAGATCTTGGCTCGGTCGCGTGCTTGTATTAAAGCTGCTCACTGCAAAGCCACAAATACTTTTTTTATTCCTGTTTATTTTTTTTGTGTTAGAAATGTCTGCAGAACCCAGGTTCATGTTGTTTAAGCTGCTGAGACTGTGGTGTGTTTGTGCCTCGCGGGAGGCTTGCAGGAGTTGGTACCTTTGAGACCTTCCACCACCTTAACGCAGGTTCCACCGGTGAAAACGGCAGAAAAACCGGGTGACCGAGTCCGCGGCTGCTTGACCGCCTGTAGCTGTGCGGCAGCAGCGCCCTACGGGGCCTTCTTCCACCTCCCCGGGTGGGATAACGACTGTGTCGTGCGGGGCTCCGGTTCTCGGCCGCTGCGGGAACCGGGGCCGCTGGCGCGCTCCCTACGCGGAAACTGGCGCCATTCCCAAGTGACAGCCAATAGGAAGCGGCCGGGGCCAGGGCAGCAGCCAATCAGCTGCACGGACGCTGCGCTCAATTGGCGCGCCGCGCACCCGGATGCCGTCAGTGGGGGCGCGGCGGCGGACACGTGTTGGGACCGGCCCCGGGCTGAGCCCCCGAGCCGGGGCCATGGAGCTGCTGCCCCGCAGCCCCGGGGAGTTCGGCTCGGCGCGGTACTGGGATCGGTTCTTCCGGCAGCGCGGGCAGCGGCCTTTCGAGTGGTACGGGGCCTTCCCGGAGCTGTGCCCCGTGCTGCGCAAGTACGTGCGGCCCCGAGACAAGGTGAGGCCCCGGTTCTCCGCTCCCGGTTCGGGTGCTGCCGCCCGCCCTCTGCCGTGCAGCTCCCCCGATTCCGCACATCCGAGCCGGGTCTGTCCTCCCCCGGCTCCCAGCTGGGCTGTCTGCATTGCCACCGTGCCCTGTCGGGTTGTGTCAGTTCAGCTCCTCCGGCTGCTGGCTGGGGAGGCTCTCGCCCCCCCCCGTGAGCTGAATTAGCAGCGCAGCGAGGTGTGGCTCATTGCGGGGAGAGAGGCAGCCCCACAGCGCTCTGTGTGCTCCGCTGTCAGCTCCTGGCACAAGAAACGTGGAGTCCCCAGGAAAATCCCCTAGAAATGTGCTGCAGCAGGGAGAGCCACGTGTGGTCCCAGCATGGGTGAAGTCACCCAGATGATCCCCAAAGGAGAGGCTGTGTCCACGCATTGCTTCTGTGCCCAGGTGACTTTTCTCTATGGAACTGCTACCTTAGGGCCTTGGAGAGTTGATGGTGGGCACAATGGATGAGGTTCTCACTGGGGGCATGTGGCCGGTGTCGTGGTGTCTGCTTGAACAATGCTTTGGGGTGGGTGTCCGGGGCACCCTCACCATTGTGGCTGTTCTTCTCCCAATTCCCAGGTTCTCGTGGTCGGCTGCGGGAACTCGGAGCTGAGCGAGCAGCTGTACGACACGGGGATGTGCGAGGACATCGTGAACATCGACATCAGCGACACCGTCGTCCGTCAGATGCGAGAGCGGAGCGCGAGCAAGAGGCCGAAGATGAGCTACCTGCAGATGGACATGCTGCAGATGGGCTTCCCTGACGCCCACTTCCAGGTGGCCCTGGACAAAGGCACGCTGGACGCCATCCTCACGGATGACGAGGAGGCGACGCTGGCCAAGGTGGACAGGATGTTCGCCGAGATCAACCGGGTCCTGCAGGTGGGAGGGCGCTACCTCTGCGTCTCCTTGGCCCAGGCCCACGTGCTGAAGAAAGCGGTGGGACACTTCTCCCAGGAGGGCTGGGCAGTGCGTGTCCATGAGGTGGCCACCAGCGGGGACGAGCAGCGCTTCGTCCTACCCGTCTTTGTCTACGTCATGACAAAGTTCAGGAAGATGCCTGGCTCCGCGCCGCAGATCCTGGAGATCTGCCCCGAGGAGCAGGACAAGCCGCTGCGGGTGGAGAGCGCGGAGCGGCTGCTGGAGGCGGTGAAGGACCGGCAGCACTACGCCCTGGTGTGCAGCCAGCTCAGCAAAGCCCCCTGCGGGGAGCAGCTTTCCCTGGATCTGTGCGACAAAGCCAGCGGGCGGCCTCGCTACACGCTGCACGTGGTCGACAGCCCCGCGGTGAAACCTTCCCGGGACAATCGCTTTGCCATCTTCATCAGTGAGTATGGCCCGAAAGAGGCAGCGCTCCGGGAGCTGCTGTACCAGCAGTGGTTCTGCCCTGCTGAAATTGGGGCTGGAGAGGGAAATCACTTGTCTCTGTGGGGTTTGGCTGGTGTTTTAGTCCCTGAGAGGTGTCAGGCTCTGCCAGGAGCGCTGTTTGCTTCCTGTGTGCCTGCAGAGCCCGAGGCTCAGCACGAACCACAGATGAGTAGCGGGGCTGTTGGACACCCCTTCATCACAAGACGTGGCCTTCCCAGCCCCTGCATGAGCCTGCCCAGTTTGGGGAAGGTCCTCTCGATCACTGGTTGTGCAGCCTGGCTCTAGGCAGCTGAAGGCTGGGGTGGTTGCATGGGGGCTGGCACCTGCCTGGGGCTCTGCTGACCACAGCCCCCATCTGCAGTCCCGCAGGGCAGAGAAACCGAGTGGCTCTTTGGGACGGAGGAAGGGCGGAGGCAGCTGGCTGCCAGCGCGGGCTTCGGGCGCCTGGTCACCGTGGCCCTGCACAGGGAGCAGCGTTACGAGGGCATGGCGAGCATCCAGGCCGAGCTGTCGGGGAAGGTGATGGAGCTGGCCCCGCCGGGTCTCCCCGCCCAGCAGCAGGTGAGCCCACTCGCTCGGCTTCCCCAAAACCTGGGCCAACCCTAAAAACCAAACAAACACAAAAAAGGGCTGTCCCCAAACCCTGACAGCATCTGGCCCCAGCTTCTTGCCTTTAACTTCTCCCATCTCTTCTGTCTCCTCCTTCCTGCTCCAGCTCCCCAAACCCAAGCCCTCCTGGACATTTGGGTGTTTGCTTCCTGTACCCCAATACGTATTGGGGTGAGCCCGGTGTCCCATGCACAGCTCATCCTGCTGCCTCCCGAGGCACATCTGCTTCATCCCAGCCCTACAGCTGTGGTGATGCCATGAGTCTCCATCCTCCCTGCAGGTGCCCTTCCTGTCCGTGGGAGGGGACATTGGGGTGCGGGCGGTGCGGCACCGTGACACCAGTCCTCTGAGCGGGGACTTTGTGGTGGAGGATGTCAAGGGGGACGATGCCTGCTACTTCCGCCGCCTCATCTTCCTCAGCAACAGGAACGTGGTGCAGTCAGAGGCCCGGCTCCTGGCCCCCGCGCCTCCCCCAGGTACACAGGGGCAGTGGGCAGGGCTGAGGGTGACTTTGGGGTGGTAGAGGTGAGATCGCTGCAGGGAGAAAGATAAAAAGCCATGCTGGGACCTGTCTGCCCGGTCCCAGTGCGGGTCTGGGAGTGGTTTTGCTCTGTGCATTGCTGGTGGGTTGGGGGAGTCAGTCCCCAGGAAGCAGCCGTGGCTCCAGCCTCGCCTCACCTCTTTCTATCAGGCCAGAAGAAACGGAGGAAGGACAAGAAGAAGCCCAGCCCTGCCGAGCCCCCCACGGCAATCGACAAGAGCTACCTGTGCTGCGAGCACCACAGGGCCATGGTGGCGGGGCTGTGCCTGCTGGGCAGCCCCGAGCCCCTGCCAGGTGACGAGGTGGGGAAGGGTTTTCCTGGCTGTAGAGCCTGGTGCCCTGCCAGAAGCTAGGGGCAAGCAGGTGGGAAGGACAGAGGGAGTGTGGTTGTCTGGCAGCTAACCTGGGCTCTGTCCCTTTGGCAGGAGCCCCACTCGCGGTGCTGGTGGTGGGGCTCGGCGGCGGCAGCCTGCCTCTCTTCGTCCACGACCACTTCTCACAGTCCCGCGTGGCCGTGGTGGAGATCGACCCCTCCATGCTGGAGGTGGCCACGCGCTGGTTTGGGTTCTCCCAGGGCGAGCGGATGCAGGTGCACGTCGCTGATGGGCTGGACCACGTGGCCAAGCTGGCGGCTGAAGGTACCATCTCGCAGAGCTTTAACTCCACTTCCCATCCTGCCCTCCCAACGCTCTGCCCCTCACCTCTCCCCGTACCATCCTGTCCCTCTGTGCCAGCCCTGATGTGGAGCGATGTTCCCCCGGTCTCTCTGGCACCTCCTGTGTGTCAGAAGCTTCCGTCCTGCCAGGTCCCTGCAGTGAGCAGCTTGTCCTTGACAGTGTGTGCAAAGGATGTTAAACATGCTGCCTTCCCCCAGCCCTGAAAGTGCTGTTATGGGTTTCATTTGGAAAGAGAAACCCTGAGAGAGAAGTGACAGTGGGGGTGTCGTGGCCAGTGTGTCCACTGCTTCCTCACCCTGTGTGGCTCATCTCTGTCCCATGAGATAACCAGTCCGTGTTCCCTCTTGCAGCCCCAGCGCAGTACGATGCCATCATGTTCGATGTGGACAGCAAAGACCTCACGGTGGGGATGAGCTGCCCACCTCCAGCATTTGTGGAAAAGCCCTTCCTGCAGAAAGTTAAAACAATCCTCAAGCCAGAAGGTACGTGGGGAGCTCTGGTGGTGCCCTGGCATTCTCTGGGGCTGGGCTGGCTGGTCCTGCACGGGGTCTGGGAGCTGGGTTCCTCAGCTTGGAAAACAGCGGCTGTGGCCGGGACCGATGCGTGGCAGCTGCCATTCCCAGCAGATCCCAGCTCCGGGTGACGTGGATGTGAGGGCACTCGTCATGCTGCCAGGGGCTGGGTGAGACAGTTGGGCTGTGTTTGGGCAGGGAGCTGTGGGTGGGATGCCGGGCTCACAGGTGCCTGTCCTGAACCCCGTGTCCCTCTCGCCCTGCTGCAGGGGTCTTCGTGTTGAACCTGGTGTGCCGTGATGCTCGGCTGAAGGAGTCTGTCCTGGCCGTCCTCAGGGAAGTCTTCCCCCTGCTCTACGTGCGCCGCATTGAGGGGGAGGTCAACGAGATCCTCTTCTGCCAGCCCAGCCCCGAGGCCCGGCGGGACCCCGTGGAGCTCGGGGCACGTGCCCGGGAGCTGGAGGGGTCCCTGCAGCAGCTGGGACGCCCCTGGGACAGCTCCTATGTGCTGGCGGACATGCTGCAGGCTGTCACCATCCTCTGAGAGGGGCCCTGATGCCACCTGAGCAAGAGGAGTCCCTGCGTGGTGCCGTGGCCGGGACTGCTGACCCTGCAGGGAGCTGGTGCTGGCCTGGTGCCTGCCTGAGGGATGGGGCTGGCATGGAGAGGGGCTCCCCGTAGCGGGAGGGAGCCCAGCGTGGCTCCTGGGCTGCTGGGGTCCTTGCAGTTTTCCAGCATAGTGCAGGGCTGGGGAAGGGTGCTGGGGCTGCAGGGGGCTGTGCAGCTCACAGTGTGATTTTAGGGGGACAGAGGTGCTCCAGGGCTGGCAGGGCTGTGTCTGCATCTGTCCCCACTGTTTTCCTGTTGTGGATAAAATGTCGTTCTGACCATCTTCTTCCCTTCCAGCACTGCTCCTTCCCCGCATTCTGCTTCCCCCCATGTCTCCAGGAGCTCTGCTCGTTGGCATCTCTGTGCAAACCCCCAGCCCTGCCCTGAGGCTGGTAGCAGATGTGTGTAGCTGGGCTGAGTGCTGTGAAAATAAAGCTCAGGGCTGCTCTTGAGGCCTGCAGTGCTCTGCCAGGCGTGTTTCTCACTGGCAGTGGTGGGACACTGCAGTCCCCTTGGTGGGAGATGCTGCCCTGGGGCATGCCAGGTCCTGCCAGGCTGTGCAGGGAGCTGACACTGCCATGGGCTGCGGAGGGGCTGAGCTCTGGGTAAGGGGAGCAGAGGAGGCTGTTGGGTTTGGGGAAAAAAATGGTTTAGCAGGGGTGCTTGGGTTTCAGTGCATAGCAGGAGGGTGCCCTGAGCAGCCACCTCTGGGCCACACCAGCCCTGTGCTGCCCTGCAGACACACAGAGAGGAGCTCTGAGCACCTGTGAAAAAGGTAAGGTCACCCCCACTCCTCAGGGACACATCCACCTGCTGCCCCCTCCACCTTCCCAAAGCTGGATCCCTCTTCTGCATCTCTCTGGCCATCACCATTGTAACTTGGCTGGGTGAGGACCACGGGAAGGACACCCCAAAGGTTCTCACCCTCTGAACCGATGGGGACTGCAACCACTGTGCTGATGTGGGAGACAGGAGGCTGCTGGTGCTGCTGGATTTTATCGTAATTGCTGTATTTTAGTGGTGGTTTGGCAGGGGGATCTGCTCAGATCCCATGGCCGTTGCTCCCTGTTGTTCTCCTTCATGGAAAGGGACAAGTCGGTGCCCTACTTTCTGCTCTGCCTGGCCTGCTTCTCCGCAGGGGGAGCAGATGCTTTTTTTGCAAAGTGCTTTTGATCTTCCCCAGGCGCTGGGAGCACTCAGGAGTGTCAGCAGTGGGACGTGGCTGCCCAGCTCCCTGCTGCAGATAAGCTGTGACAGCTCTGGGTGCTGCGCTGCGTCCTGCCCGGGGCTGCAGGCGACCAGCGGGCAGGAGCGGAGCTGGAGCTGTGCAGAAGTCGCTCTGCCCCCGCACAGCTCCTTTCTGCATCTCTGTAGGGCCGAGCACCTTGTTCTGAAGGATGTCTGTTATCCATCCAGCTGAGCGGTGGCAAATTGCTCCGTCTATTTTTAACTCTGTTTCCAATTCTCCGCATCATTCCAATGACACAGATTAGCGCGCACGCCCTTTATTTTTTATCTGAACCACTTCATGTCTTCCCCGGCAGCTCATACAAAGGCTGCGTTCATCCCTCCTTTGTCCAGCCCTGCATTTCTGCTGCGTTTCCCAATGGCTGTGTCATGCCACATCCTGCTGGCCAAACAAAAGGCAGCTATTGGGAAGACAGTGGCCGTGGGATCTCGGGTGGCTGCAGCTGTCCTTGCAGTCACCGACGGCCCCGCGGCAGCGGTCGAGAAATACATTTCAGCTGGAGAACTGCAGATGTTTAATGAGTGCTGCAAATACCTGACATTCTCTGCAGGTGAAAGCGCTGCAAGGCTGGAATCATTGATCTGCAGGGAAATTTTTCTCCTGGTAGCCAAAAGGGGCAGCTAACATGTATGTTTGGCATCTGTTCCTGCTGAGTGTGTTGGCAATATACAATGTTTGCATCCTTTACTCTTCACTTCCTTCCTTTAAAGCGTGGGCACATTGTAAACAGGGAAGCTAGGAGCAAGCACTGCTGTCACTTAGCAACCTCAGAGGGGCTCGGAGATGCCGACTTCTTTCCTTTCTGGATTTCCCAGCGCAAAAAGAAAGCACTGTGTGAAGACCACAGCCAAGCAGGGCTGCGGGGGGCTGATCCCGACGCAGATTTCCTCCAGCTGCAGGGAAACCTCTCTGCAGGCTGCAATGCAGCACAGCCCTCTATTGCCTTTGGGTCTGTTTTGCAGCTTCAGGGTCTCCTTGCTGAGCTCTCCTCCCTGGCAGGAGCACGGGCGTGATGCAGCGCTGCCAAGCTGCAGAGCCGGGCGCTGGGGGAACCTGGGAGCTTCCCTTGCACGGGGTCGGTGCCTGTGCCGCGTTATGCAGAGCGGCTGCGTGGAAAGCTCTGCAGGACCTCGGGTTTGTAGCTGAGCTGAGGGAAGGGGGGGGTGAGGAAGGTCCCTGGAGAGATGGGAAAATCACGCGTGAAGGAGCGTGCTTCTCCGAATGTGTCCCGGGGGAGGAAGCAACCTTGGCTGTGCTCTGCTGGCGGGGGGAGCGTGCCCAGCTGCTCGCTGCGGGCATCTGCAAGCCTCCTCCGTGGCAGTCCCTCTAGAACACGTTCTTCTCGAAGGGAATTGCGCTGGCGTGTGGTCCTAAAGGCGCCCGGGGAGCTGAGCTGAACGCTGTGCTAACGTCATGCTTGCTGCTGGGGGGGAAGAGCTGTTTGTGGGCAGGGAGCAGCCACAGCTGCGCCCTGAAGCCAGGCTGCTCTCCCCATTTTTCTGCTGGAAGTGAGGGCAGGACACGCTTGCTGCCCATAGGAAATGCACTGCGTGCTCCTGCCAGCTCCCTGAGCCTGGGGACTGGAGCGGGTGGTGCTGGAGCTGGGGACATCTGGAGGGGACATCCCCCTTCCCACCGTGCCAGGAGAGCCGGGGCAGCACAGGGCTCCTCTCCCTGCTGAGCCCAATGCGTGGCGAAAGGACACGAGGAGCATGGGGCTCCCTGGGACAATGGGGACCTGGAGATGTGCAGTGGTGCTGTCCCTTTCCTCTGCTGGCCTGGAGCTTGTGACAGCACAGTGCAAACATTGGTGATTTTCTAGGAGGTGGGAAAGCTGTACCTGGCTGCTTGTGGCTTGTTTTGGGAGAGGGATTTCTGTGGGTGTAGACAGAAACAGTGGAACCTTCCTGGGCTTGAGGGAATAATTCAACCTTTTTCTAAAAATAGATGTTTTCTCCTTACTTATTTTTCATAAGAGGAAGGAAACAAGGTCATAATTGCACTAATGGAAAGGACAGGTCCCCAGGTTACCAGTTCCAGGGCAGCGCAGCGTTGCTCCCCAGGGATCTTGTGTTTTCTAATGGCCATTTGTCCCTTGCTCTGATGGGGTCCCAGTGCCGGGCTGCTCTCTTCCCAACCACCGTGGTTTCAGAGGTGGCAGAAAACGTGCCTTCGCTCCCCGGGGAGGGCTTGGCCAAAATGTGATGCTGCAGTGCCTGCCTCCCAGCCTCAGTAGGAGGCTGCTTCTTGGAAGGCCAAAAAGCTCCGTGGACGCCTCCTGGCACGGCCTGCTCAGGCGGGAGCCTGGAAAAAAAGTCATGCTGCTAATTGGCATAATTATGTCAATAACCCCAGGCCCCGTCTAGACAGAAGGGATCAGAAGGCTTTTTGCAGAGGGGGGTCACATCAGGGTGACAAAGGAACAAAAACCCCTTAACCTGAGCTAAAGCCAAATTTCTCCTGCTCAGATGAGGCCGGGCAGCCTGAAGCTGAGCCACCTGGCCGAGCTGGGCTCTCACCTCACTCTTTGCATGGAGAGGGGCTTCCCGACAGGCACGCTTCACAGCACCGTGTCGAGGTCTGTGGGAGCGCGTTCCGGCCGTGCCTGTTTGCAGATGGCAGCCAGCAGCCGTCCTGCTGCAGGGATGCACTTTTTATGCTGGCTGCGAGCTCTGGCCAAGAGGTTTTGATCACGCTCCAGATGCTCAGTGCCCGCCGCGTTGGATGCTCGCAGTCCCTTTTGTTTCGCTATTCATGCGGAGCGAGACCTGGGTCTGGCTGAGCACAGAGGACAGCTATCCCTGCGGCCCTCCACGGGTTGGGCTGTTTTTGCACTGTGATGGCTGTCAGTAATCACGGATACATCTCACTGCTGTTATCTGCCCCTGCCTCCAGCTTGGCCTACTGCAGTTCTTTCCCTGAAGCTGTGCAATGGAAGGCAGCATGCTCCCAAACCCGAGGATTTCAGTGCTGTCCTTCATCTCCAGGACGGGCAGCACGCTACAGTACCTCAGCTCTGGCCTCGCCGTGGGGTAATGGTACAGCCCGTTATCACCCTGCTCGATGGGACCGGCTTCCCGGCTCCCCTGGCACACGGTGGGCAGACACGTGCGCCGCGAAGCTCCCGCCACGGGCCGGGGGGCGTGGCCTCGCCCCTGGAGGCGTGGTCGACCAGCTGAGGCTCCACCTCCAGGCTCGGAGTGGGGCGCATGCGCAGTGCGTCGGCCGTTACCTGTCAGCGGCGGCAGCGGGCGGAGGAGGAGGAGGAGGCGGCGGCAGCGGCGAGGGCGGCGCGGAGCGGCGGGATGGAGGGGCTCATCCCGCTCGTCAACCGGCTGCAGGACGCCTTCGCGGCGCTGGGCCAGAGCTGCCTGCTGGACCTGCCGCAGATCGCGGTGGTGGGCGGGCAGAGCGCCGGCAAGAGCTCCGTGCTGGAGAACTGCGTCTCCAGGTGAGGCGGTGGCCGCCCCCTCCCCGCCCCGCCCCTCCCCTCACCTCGGCGGCTGCGCGCGCCCTTCCCAACGGCCGTCGCTAACGGTCCCCTCGCGCGCGCGGCCGCCCCCGGGAGGCGGTGGCGAGGCCGTGGGGTGGGGACGTGCGAGGTGTGACAGCGTCCCTCTGTCCGCGTCCCTCTGCCCGCCCGTGTGGCGGTGCGCGGGGTCAGGTGCAGCCCGCGCCGGGGTTTGGCCGTTCTGCGAGAAAGGCGCTTAAATTCCGCCATCGGCACCGCGGAGGGCTCTGCTGGTGGCTGTCCCGTCAGGAGCTCGCGTACCCCGAGGTTTTCGCATCCCCTCGAGGGGATGCAGCAGGCTCTGTCCCTGCAGCTCTCAGGGAGAAACACGAACTTTTCGTGCTAAGCTCATGCTCGGGGTGTTTGCTGTGAGCCGAGCGTGGGCTCTGAGAGCAAAGCAGTGTCTGCGCACCCTCAGCGATCCCTGCTGCCTGCTGAGTTATCAGCGTTCTCTTTAAGCAAGCCTTTCACAGGTGCTTTTGCGACCTTCCGAGTTCTTGACCTGTCAGTCTGAGAAGCTGCACTGAGGAGGAGAGGCCTCCCCATCCTTCCTGGGAACGAGGACGTTTGGGTCCCTGGCTCAGCCCCTCTGGGCTGGCCCCATGGCTGCGTGTGGTGGCTGGGACCGATGTCTCCCTCAGAATCCTGTTGTGCCGGTGGGAGGAAGAGCTCTGCCTCTCGCTGCTGCCCTGCCAGTGGGCTCCGCAGAGCTCTTCTGTGCAGTGCAGCGTGCTCCCACTCACCCCTGCACAATGAGCCTGGCTAGAGCAAAAGACAGAAACAAGAAGCTTGTGCTGTTCTGGCCCATTTGGAGAAGAGGCTGGAACGTGCTGCACAAGTAACCCATGGGCCTTCCTTGCAAGAATTAGGAAGCAAAGCGAAGGGCAGCGACTTCTTCATCTGCATGGTTGCTCACCACACACCCTACGGGCACTGCCACGCTCTTCAGAGAGCGGTTCACAGGCACCCGTGTTTCTGTCATCTCTGTCAGCCTGGAGCCTTTCAGCCCGCTCTGCATCCTCGTCCTGTGCAGTGACTCCTGGAGATGCAGCATCACCTGATCTGCAGTACCTCCCGATCTGCAAGCTTGAAGCCTTTTGCAAATGTGACATGAAAAAGCATTACATCAAGCCTATTTCTGTGAGATTTAAGGAAATATGTTTTGCTTGTGCCTGTCTTCTGGGCTGGGGGAGCACGTGTGGCCAGCAGATGTGTTGTTACTTGCTGAGCTGTGAGAACTGGGTTGTGAACCCTCAGAACCAGAGGAACAAATCTATGAGACTGGAAGAGCATTTGTGGTTGGCAGATCAACAGTGAAAAGGGTCTGTAGCTCTGGTTAGTTAGCAATAGGGAAATCCCTGTTTTTGCAGGGCAACAAAGCTGCTCTCTGGAAAACAAGTTTATTATATCCATGTCTGTCTTAAGATGGCTTATGCAGCTAACGTGCTGCACTCATCTATTTTTGTGCAACGTTGCCTATGAGGTGCTTAACCACAGTGCAAGCAGTGAGCAATAGTAACACAATTCTCATCAAAACAAAACAGTCCCAGCATTGCTCTGATGTCGGAGCGTTAGCTCTCATGAATTATTTTTTTCATCACATGAATCATTGTCATCAGTGCATTTTGAACCCTCAGCCTTCAGAGAGACAGCTGAGAGCTTCTCTGTTTCAGGAATAGCTGTCACTGGTAGCAGGAAGGCGTGGGCTTGGCAGGGCTCTTAACCTTAGGATCAGAGTGGTTTTTCCCTGCTGCCTGTAGCCACGGGACTGTCATGCCCATTTCAGTCCTTCACAGGGCTTTTGCTTGTGCAAGGATGGCTTTATTTTTCCCACGTGGACAGAGGAAACAGATGTACTTGCTTGCAGGTGGTGTCAGAGCTGGTGCTTTGGTACGGAGCAGGAGGCAGTGCTGGACAGCGCTGCGTTACCCAGCATCGCCTTAATGCTGCGCAGATGTGATCGACTTCTGCTCTTGCCTTGCGTGTGGCTGAGTTCTGTGCGTTTGCCTGCTTCAGGGTTTGTGTGACAGCCAGAGCCCTGCGTGCCCTTGGAGGCTGCCCTGGGACAAGGCTGCAGTGGGGCAGTGTCATGGCTCCCAGGGCAGCCATTCTCGTTGCTATTTGGGTTCGCATCCGTTAACGTGTTTGGAGGGTTTACTCTTCGTTTATTGCTCCTCCGTGTGTGCTAAGATTTTACTTCTTTTGGTAGTCAGGGACTCTGTTTGAAGTCCTTGACTACTGGATGTTACGTTTGGATGAAAATAGAGGCTCTGGAGGACAGCTGAGGACGGCAGTCATTTGTGTTTCCGAGTTGGACCGTCGCATGTTGCTAACTGGAGCTCATGGCGCTCCTTGGAGGAAATGGCATTGTCTGGAGGGAGAGCACGGGAAGAACAAATGTTCTTACTGCCTGCTTCTCTTCACAACAAAAGCAAACGTGCCATAAAACGTCGGGGCAGTGGTTAAAGCAAAAGGTCTGGTACAGTTGTGGTGGAAGCTGCTGGGAGGGGGATTGGGAAACCCAAAGGGGAATCAAACCTCTGACCTCCACAGGGCAGCCGGGCAGGGCCCTAGCCTGCTGCTGTGCTAGGCTGGGAGCTGAAACATCTTGCTTTTGGTAGTAACAAGGTTACTTTTAAGAAAACTAAGGGCAGGAAGCAATCCTTGGAACCTGTATCCGGACAGAGAGCGTTTTCTATTATTTCAGGTGTCCGAATGGGCTTTCAGGGTAACTAAAGGCACAGATGGCAAGCTATCTTGTCAGGGCCTCTTTCTCCAGATTCCAATCAGAGCCTCCTTTTCTTCTTACAGGTAGTGAGAAATGAATAATTGGATTTCAAAGCTCTTTGTTTCCTTTCCTGCTTAATGTAATGTGAGCTGGATGTGGCCAAATAATTGTTTTATCGGAGATGGGAGCTCCCAGCTGTGAGGCTGTCGGTCAGAACGAAACAAGCTCTTTCATTTTCAGAGCCCCAGGTCTGGTTCTGCGATACAGCTTTGCAGCTTTTTGATCTGAGATGCTTTTGGTAATCTTAGGGCCGCTGCATGATGCAGAGCTATTTGTTATGAAATATGTACTCGTTCCTCCTGTGTGGATGACGATTCCTCGTGTGCTCAGCGCGTTCCTTGGGGTGGAGGTTGTGAAAAGGCTGTGGTGAGTCATTAGGGGGAGAGAAAGGGGCTTCAATCCGAGCCTTGAAGCAGAGCATTTCTCCAGGGAGACCAAGCACTTTCTTACATCGTGGGCTTCCTGGAGGGATACACTGAAACTGGTGCAGATGTTCTATTCTTTCAGTTGCCACTAGTCATTGACAGCAGAACTTCTTTTTACAGAAAATTCACCTCGTACGTGAAGCAGGCACGGAAAAGCTAAGCAGTAGGGGATGCAGAGTGAAATGTGGTGCTATGTATTCTTTTTTTAATCTTAAGGATCTTCTGGAAATGAGAATCAACCCCTCCTTTTCCTGACTAATTAAGCCATTGTACAGCTCTATTGAGCTTATTAGTGTAGCTATCAAAGCACTCTGGTGCACTGAAAGCAAGAATTGTTTCAGGGGATTCCATTAAATGGAAACAGTAGCAAGTGAGACAGTAGCTCATTTTGGTTCCTTCCCCAAACAGTTTTATACATCTCGAGGTTGCAGAACAAACTTGGCCGTTTAGAAGTGATGTAAGTGGCCTAGTTTTGTCCTTAAATATAAAGCTGATGTGAATGTTACGTTCACTTTTATACCAAATCCTGAGAATTGATATGTGCAAAGTGAAACGAATGTGTAGTTAAAAACAGACATGCAAGCAAATATAATAATTGATTTTTTTCACAAGTGGGTTACAGAGATGCTAACACTGTAATGCTTACATCTGTTGTAAAGGGTACCTGGGAAAATCCTATGGTCCTAATATGGCTTTGGTGCACTGCAGCCAATTAGGACATTGTGCTGTCCTAGGGGTCACAAGGTTAGAGCTGGAGACCTAGCCTTCAGAAAAACCCAAACCTCTCAAAAAACCCAGTGCTGTCCTGAGTGCTCCCTGAGAAGTCAGCGCTGCAGAGCTGGTGGCAGTTGTTACTGGCACCCCAGTCCTGCAGGGTACTGAAGGTAAAGGCACACTTCTGCTTTCTGAGGGTAAATAGTCATCTAGTGTGAGATTGGCATAGGTTTTTTGTTTGTTTCTTTTTTACCCTTCTTTATTTATTTTTTGCCAGATCATGTGTATCCACTTTATCCAAACTCCTCCATAGGAAGAATGATATAGAGGCACTTCTGAAAACACGGCATATTGCTTGGCTCTCTAAGCTCTTGCATGGCTTTATAAGCCCTGCTACATGCACAGGGCCTTCAGGAAGGAGCCTTGAACTTGGTTGGCATTTGGGTGTTATTCGTTGGTTCCAGCACTGCCAAGGTGGTCGTCCTGCTGTTTCCTGATGGCCATTGCTTCTGCTAATGTTTCAGACTTGTGTAATTTGCCTCTGTAGAGAAGACAGGAAGCAACCCTTTCCAGTCCAGATGAATGGACGTTAGCAGTATGATGGTTTGGACGTTCACCCGTGAACACAGGGAGCGGAGCTGCCGCAGATTACAGCAGGGAGGAACAAGTGAGGATGCTGTTCTTTCCTCTGCCTCTGATTTATTGCATGACCTCAAACTTTTTTAACCATTACCCTCATCTATATCCACATGCACGTGTCTCAAGCCTTTACTCTGTAGGTAGGCTTTTAATTTTTGTTCCTTTATTTTTAACTTCCTTCTATTTTTAAAGGAAAATACTAGTATATCATCTTACGTGCTCTGTGGAATAGCTGTGACTGTGGTTAAAACTTGCTGTTACACGTTTCTGCTTTGTGTGATGGCTGCTTTAGATATGTCCAACACCAAAGCAGAGCGTTGGGTTCTGCTCGGTGTGGCTGGGATGTAGCAGGGCTCTGCTTTCCACAGCGGGCCCCTTGCTGGTGTTGGCTTGGGGGATTCTGGAGCAAATTGATGTTTTTTGAAGGATTCAGGGGTTTCTTAAATAACCTCTGCCTAGATTGCAAGCACAGAGGAGCAGAAGCCCTTTTTGCTTTTTGTGTTTTTTGAACAAAGTAGGGCCTGCTGGTAAGGAGGATCCTGTGAACGCCCCTGGTTCGCTGCCCTCGTGTGCAGTGGGCTGCTGGGAGGCCTTTCAGTGCTGGATGTAAATATGCTGAGAGCAGGAAGTGAGCATTATTTAACTGTGACCTTGCATCTTTTTCTTCAGCGAGTTGCAGTAAGATGAACAAGGCAGCATTATTGAACTTGAGAGGAGCAAATCCCATTGAACTGCATGCTGGGCTTTGATGTACTGCCAAGTACTGTTGTCTGTGATGATAGCCTCTGGGATGCAGAGGCGACTGTAGCAGCAGATAAGAGAGGTTTTCAAGCAAAGCATCTAACGAGAATGTCAGCTTTTATAATTTGTGTGAGGACGTTACGCTTTTAAGTCAATACCTAGCGTAGTATTTCTGCATCCTAGTTCCTGTGCAAAGTCACCAAGGTTTCATTCTTCAGAGATGAAGGAGTCCTACTGCTCGCTGCGATGCAGCTAGATTTCTGCCCTCACAGCTGATAAAATCAAAGCTGGATTCCTCTTAAGCACTCGGTGCCTTGTTTCCAAGGTAGATGCCTACAAACGTACACGTGTATTCAGCAGCGCTCAGCTATGCAGGGCACACTAACATGGCCTGTGTGCAAATGCACCTGCAGAGAGCAGGCAGGGCTCTGTGGCAAGCACCAGAGCAGCTGGAAGGTACCTGCAGCCTCTGCTGCCTGGCACCGGGTGAGACAGGCTGTTCCTCATCTCTTCCAGCCGAGCTGGAAACTGCTGAAGGCATTTGTAATGTAATCCATCAGAGGCAGTGCTGTGCCCTGGTGTGCTCACCTGTTAATCGGTTCAGGTGCTACACAGACTGGGGACAGAATGTCCCAAATGTCCATCGTTTCTGGGAAGAGGGCTGGGAAGCCTCAGGAGTTGCTCCCCGCTGCCACCTCTCGCTGTTGTCCTTCTGTCTCTAAATCCAGGCTGTCCTTATGCTGCAGTTCCCTGTGTGTTCTTCTTCCCTGCGTTCTGGAGGGAGGAGAAAAACTGAATCAGCTTTGCAAAAGGGGCAGAAATGGCTTCTCTCATACAAAGGAAGGTAACTGCATATATTGACACATTCATCACAAAAGAAAGAAATGCATTTTCACAATGCATCTAAAGAGCCAAAGGTTTTGGTTTTAGTCTTTGGGACACGTCATAGCTGGTTGTATTCTGTACCTCTGCTTAAAAACTCTGTGCTGATGGATCTGAGTTTCTGGCATTGAGATTTGGGAGGAGAAGCCAAAGTTTGTTTTGTTTGAGCTTTGATAACAGCACTGAAATTTGCAATAGCTGCAAGTTTTGTCGTGACAGATGATTTGCAGATGAATGATGTACTAAATGCAAGTCTCTGGGTAGCAGCTAGCTTCATGCAGCTGACATGTCCACAGTACTGGGGGCGTGGTGCTTGCTGCCTGAGCCTTGCAATCAGGAAATTGTTCTGTTTGTCTGATTATGTTGCAGAGGAAAACTTTTTAATCAAATATTTTTTTGAAAAAAACATTGTTAATCGCGTTTGGCAGCTGTAAGTTCAGAAAACCCCCTCACCTTGTGTTTGGTGTACTGACAGCAATTTAATGTGAGTAAAGAACCTTTGTTGTTCTTTTCTTGTATGGCAATACCAAATCTTGCTGCATTAGTATTCATCCTGAGGATGGATGGGCTTTCATGCACTAACAGCCTATGTAAATGAGTCCTTTCCTAAAAGCAAACACAGCTGATTAGGGAGAATACAGTTCTCCTGAGAAATCTGCTTTTTGCTAAGAATTGCTGGGGGTTTTGTTTGTGTGATGTGGCTTCTTCCCCCCACCTCCTGGCTTGGAATTGACGGGGAGCACCGCTAGGCAGGAAATAGCGAACGCTTTTGTGAAATCTTAAAAGAGAGAGGAAAGAGGGCATTTTCACAAATGGAATTAGGATGATGCAGCAAAGTTTTGGATGCCTGCCAGGGAGGACAGATGCATGGTGCATACAGTGGCTCGCCTCCGAGGCTGCACGTTGGCAGCTTCCTGAGCTGTTAGCACAGCGAGCCCACAGCCCCAGCACAGCCCCTGCAAACAGAGCCCTTCAGCTGAGCGCTTGGGTGTGTTTGCCTGGCAAGGTTTCAGAGCTGTGTACGGTGAATTTTCAGTCCTATAAATATGACTGAGACTTTGAAACTTCGCATTACATAATAGATTTGTTTTTAAATATGAGAAAATGCATTTTCCTTCTTTGCTGCAGTGAACAACTTGTCTTCTGTGCAGAACTGCAGTGTGATGTACTCTGAATGCTGTCAAAATATGACATTGAGGTAACGTGATGGTCAGTACCTTCTGTCCAGTCATCTCTAATGGAAAACTTCACCACTGGGGCTAGAATGATTTTTGGCACTGAGTTTTGGTCTGGTGTTTATTTTAATGGGGGAGGCTTAATAATTTCTGCTTGCTTGTTGAGCAGACATGCTGCTGCTGCTTGAAATAAATAAATAAATAAATAAGTCCTCCAGGTTTGGAAGGAGTGTAATGACAGTGTACATCTAAGCCTTCTCTGCTTCCAGTCTTCTGCACAAAGAGGGAGTCTCAAAGATTGCTTTCTCACTGTGCTGGGGACTGAGCACGGTGTCAGTGTGTCTGGGCACTGTTTCCTGCTCCAGCTGCAGGGGGTGCAGGGGGTGCTCACTGCTCCTGGGTGCTGAGGGCAGCCTGGTGCTGCAGTTCAACTGATCTCTCTGCTGAAGGAAACCTCACCCTGGGAGAATGCCTGCTACAAACAAACTTCTTGAGAGATCCCAAACTAAGCACTGAAGTGTGGTGGTGGGGATGCCAGCACCTACGCTGCGTGGTTTACAAAGAGCCCTGTACAGACTGATATTGAGAGCTGTTATAGCCAACCTCACTGAATATCCACAGCCTCTTCATGCATGTAGCTTGCCTAGAAGGGCTAATTAAGGTAGGTGTCACTGGTCTTCAGTAAAGAGGATTAATTATTTTGTGCATCCTCATGTAAGCCCCATTAAGTTGGGCTGAGATTTTGCATCACTGAGCGACGCTGTGGGAGATTCCCTTGGCTGAGAGAAGGGCCCAAACCAAAAGCATTTTCTCTTCTGTAACTAATGAGAGGAGGTGAGGGATCGAGCGGTGGCTGATGATAAGAACTGGTCTCTGCTCTGAGTTAATGAAGAAGAACATTTATAGGTGAGGTAGAAAGCGGTGTACGCTGCTTTATTACTGAATAAAAACAGTTTGTGGTTCAGAATGCCAAAGCACAGCAGAGGTACTGCCTTGAAGCTGTTGGAACTTCTTGGAAGTGTTTCCCCTGGCTGGTTGTAGTGCTGTGTTAAGGGCAGGAGACTGTGCTTCCAGAGCCACCAGGGGAGGATAAATACATGGCAGTGCTGGTGATGATGCGATGAGAAGTGCTTCAGATCACTCCGTGTGACAGGTTTAATTCCTAAGAAATGCCAAGTACGCTTCCCATCCCGTGGATATGCCTTGCTTTGGGATGACTTCCCGCTGTGTGAACATTCCTTGCCTTGTCATGTGCAGAAGTGCGTGCAGGTGAGGCCCTGCGAGGTGCTCTGGTGAGCACAGGAGTGAGAGCAGGGGCAGGAGGATGAGCACAGCTGTGCCAAAATAGGTCTTCAGAGGGACATTTTCAACATTAAGCATTCTTTCGTGATAATGAACCGAGTTTGCTTTGTGACCTTGAAAAAGTGAACCTGAGGAAAGATGTCAGCGATTATTAATGGCTCTTCTGTAGGATTCCACCGTGCCAGGCTTTTCTGTGTGCTTTGAGGCTAAATGTGACAAATGCAAGAAAATGAAAGCCTTTGGTGCAGCTTCAGTGCAACGTGCATTCGCTGCAGACACGGGAGGTGCTTGGCATACACGTGTGCA
The DNA here is from genome assembly GCA_013396635.1 of Penelope pileata. Classification (NCBI taxonomy): domain Eukaryota; kingdom Metazoa; phylum Chordata; class Aves; order Galliformes; family Cracidae; genus Penelope; species Penelope pileata. The sequence goes on along the minus strand of WBMW01004734.1, from coordinate 237,184 downwards.
TTGCTGCTCACCGTGGAGCAGTACCTTCCTGTGCACGAGGGACCGGTGCTCCTGGCGTGCCAGGCTGGAGCTGCACGGAGCAATGAGTGGTGCCTTGGAAAACAGCCCAGGAGAACTGTTGACTTTTGGCCTAATTGCTTCCTATTGCAATTAAAGCTGCATTGTAGTCCTGGCAAACCTTGGGAAGAAAGGCCTGTGTGCAAGGCTAGCGCAGCAGCGTTCGTTACATGAGCAACCCATGGAGTATGGCCCTTCTGTGCTGAGGGAACGTGATGGTCTTGGGACAAACTTCAGGTTGGTGAAAAAACTTGTGGGAGTGGAGTTGCCAGCAGTGTTTTGCAGGACGAAATAGATTTAGGTGCCTGATTTGTGCTACTACCTAAGAGAAGTTTGGCTCTTGTCCTGAGCCACACTTCTACACTTTGTGAAAAATGTGGAGACTCTCTACTTTGGAGGGACTGCTAATTTTTAACAATTCAACTCCATCACAGTTTTACCTCGTTCCTAGCTTTTAATGCAGTTAACATCTAATCATTGATGTCTTCCTCCATTATTTGGTCTTCTGAATTCCCACCATGTTTTGTAAGAATTCATTGTATCAATAGTAGCATAAATTCAGCCTTATCCCCTACAGCACTGGCTGTGTAACTTGTCAAAGTGCAGAACGTTGCACAGTACTGTGCTGGCACAGAACAGACTGCAGTTATTCTTTAGCAGTGACAATCAGCTTTGAAGTGGTGATGCACCATCCTTCTTCACCTTGTGTGCACAACTGAGGGCTCTTAGGCATTTTTTTCCTTTAACATAATAACTACTGCTGGCGTGCTAGAGAGCTGCTAAACAAAAACCCTTCTGCTAACTGAAAGCCCCTTAGAACACATTGTACTCCATTATGTTTATATTTTGAGACATTTTTGTCTTTGTCAGTGATAGTTCTGCATTGTAACCATGAAACCTCATTGAAGAAACCCCTGTCTCGTTTGCTTTTCAGCATCTTGCTGTGGTTTCACCGCTTTCTGAAAACGTAAAAGGATGTTTCCATCTCTTGCATGTGATTCTTTGCATTAATGAGTGATCCAATTGCTGTTTCAGCTTATTTGCTTCTTGAGCATTGGTCAGAGAGACATACAGGGATGTAAACATTTTTCTTTCCTTACTCTAAAGTGAAGTACTGCAGGAAAGACCAGACCCTAAGTGTTGTGTTATTATAAACCGATCACATATCGGTGTGGCCATTCATAATGTTTCACATTCTGTGACATCAGTTTCTGACACTTGCTTTTGGCAAGTCATATTTAAATATCTGTTACCTTTGTGCATTAAACAAAAGCTGTAGCAGATGCACTTGTCCTGTTCTCCTACTGGAAATGAACAGTGTTAGATGCTGAAGACAGCACAGTTCACATTGTGCAGAAAGTCATGAGCAATTTTAAAGCTTTTAGGATGAAAACTATTTGGCCAGAAAAATATTTTGCTCTTGAAATTATTTAATGATCTTCCAACAGAGTGCTTTCTAAGGCTGATGAGTTGTTGAAGTGATATTCCTGAACATTGGCTGCGTGCATCTCATTTGAATCTGATGAATTCAGTCCTGTCTGGACAGCCCTGGACACACCGTGCTGCCCATCTCCCGCTGTCACACCCCAGCAGCACTGCTGCTGAGCTGGTTGCTGTCAGCACAGGATCTTCTGCTGAAAACATTCTGAGAATAAAGGTATAGAAGGAGCTTGATTCTGATGCTAAGATGCATGTCTTTCAAAGGAAATACCTTTTGTTGGCAGCTTTCTTCCTGAACAGCGCGTTTCATTCTTGGTTCCTGCACCTCGTCCCTTTAAGCAAGCTTGGACTTGTGCACTCAGGTACCCACAGGCTCACCCCACAGAAGCAGCACCTGCATGCTGCCCTGTGGATTTCAAAGCAGGATTTCTGCAGAAGCAGTAGGACAGTATTTAATGTGATTCTCTTACTGCTGGAGCTGTAAGGTAGTACTATGTTGCTTTTCGTAAAAAAAGTGAAAGGAATGGTTTAACTTGCATTTCTTTGTGTGTTTGAAGAACTGCCTTTTTTTTCTACAAGAAGAGCTTATGTATTTATGTGCAGCATCTGGCTTGGGCTGGGCAGAGAAAGCACACAGGTGCCATTGCCTTGTGGTTAAAGCTGAAATTTCAGATATTTTAAAAATAATTAATCATTTTCAGAATTTTCCCCGTTCCTGTGGGGGCAGACTTCTTAATTGAGGTCAATGTCATTTTCATACATGTTCAGCAGTTATGGAGAAAAAGTGCTCAGCTCTTAGCAGTATTTTTCTCTGCCTGCAGCTTGGTGCCGTGCTGCAGCTGGATGTTCAGGCTGCTTCAGCACTGCTGCCTGCTTACAGGATACGCCAAGCTATGGAGTTTTCTTCTGGCCTCTCCCCACAAACCCCTTGCTCTCCTCATCCTTTGTCATTTTTTCAGCTTGGCACTGTCCATTTGATACACCCTGCCACACACTGTGTGGTTGGTTATGGGATCCCCAAGCAGCAGCTCAGCCACTCGTCAGCTCTCTGCTCATGCTTGCCCGAACGGATGATGAGCTTTCTGACAGCAGGGAGGGTTATCAGATGCAATCTATTGTTCCTGTTAGAGAGGGTTATCAAATGCAGACTATTGTGAACGTGGAAAGAGAACATTCTGAAAGTTGTTGGCTTATGTTTCTTTGTAATTTTGCTGCTGAGGGAAGGTCAGTTTTGTGTAACTAGGAGCTGCATGAGTGCAGTGTTCTTTATCTCTGGATGTGCTCAGTCTGACACAGATGCTGAGTCTTGTCAGCCTTTGAGTTCCTTCTTCTAGTGCCTCGTGTGGTGTTGCAGAGGGCCCCAGTTTGTTTTGACTGTTCAGTTTGTCCTGAATAGTAATTCCTTTAGGCTTCTTGATGGGGGAAAAAAATTCAAAAATCAAAATTATCATCTTGGTAGGCATTCTCTACACCCTGGGTTACTATCATTTCAGTACATACAGAGAAAGGAATGTGTTTTTCTTAAAATGTTCTCTTCTTCACCAAGAGAACATATCAGTAGCTGGCACTTCACTGTGAGACAGGCACCTCCTAGTTGGTGGGTAAAAGAAGTTGTGAGAGACCTTTTGAAAACCTTTGACATCTCTTTAAGTTAGTTCTTTTGTCCTATTGCTGTCTCAAGTGTTGTAAAACATCACAGCAGATATAAATTAGTACGTGTGATGCTTGTTGCATGATCTTTGCTTTAAAGAGTGTGTGTATTCCTGTGTCTGTATTCTCTCTGTATCTTCAGGAGGATAGGATGAGGACACGTTCATTTAGAGAGCTCAGTAAATGTGGGCATGGCTTCAGGTACTCTTTGTATGCATTGTCAGTTTTGAGGTATTATGTATGATGAAGAGGAGGAAAGAGGATTGGTAATGCTCCTCTGTTGGTAATTTATTTTCACTATGCATTTGTCTGTCGACCTATTGCTATCTCAAACCAAAATTAACAGCCCTAATTTACAGTACAGTTTGATTTAAATCTGTCCACCCCAGCGCCTCACTGTCATTTCAGCTCAAAGTATAGAGGAGGTTCCATGTTAGTCCAATATCTTATGTAACTGGACAGTCCTTTCTGGGTTGTAACTATTTTTTTGTTGTTTCTAGGGATTTTCTTCCGCGAGGTTCTGGAATTGTAACAAGACGACCATTGGTCTTGCAACTTGTCACTGCCAAAACAGGTAAGCTCTCTTTCTCCTTAATTCAGTGCCTGAACAAAGTGCTGATGTGTACTTCAGCAGGAGGAAAAAAAAAAAAGGGAAAATTAAGCAATATAAAGAAAGGTGCAACTACATTATCTGGAACAAAGGCCAACTGCTTCAACATTGTATGCTCAAGGCTATCTAAGCTCGTTGTCCTGTCTGGTAAAACATTATGATCTAAATCCTAGAGCACATGGTCAATTTGATCCAAGATCAAACCTGTGGCAGAGGAGAAAAAATTATTACATATTAAATGTTTTAGAGATTAGTTTTGAGTTTTAATTTCTTAATAAGCTTTGCAGCTGTATTAGTTAACACAACAAAATTAATGTACTTCTGCCTTCAACTCTTGCTCCAGTGCACATGGACTTGGTTCTACACAGCTTGTTTTCATGACTTGTCTTTTTTGGTTGGACTCACTGCACTAAGTAGAGCAGAAGGTAAACTTTGTGAGAACGAGGCTCCTGTGTATTTGTCTGGTGAAAAATAAAAATACAGCATGTGTAGAGCACTGAGCTACGTGAGGTATTGAGACCTTTCATCAGAATTCACCGCTTTGTACTCTTCCAAGTAACACATCATCTGCTGTCACGTAGCTCTGTCTCTGGCATATTTAAAACGTTTTGTTATTCACCCTCTTTTTTATTTTTAATTCTAAACCAATGTAAGCAACAAAATCACAGGTTTACTGTTGACATGTCCTTAAAATAGTGAAAAGAAAAGAAATTATGTCCAAAACAGCGTTTAAGAAATTCTCTCTAAATTGTGAAACCCAATGAAACTGGGGAAGAGATGAAATTAAAGCTGGGTGTAGAACTTCAGTCTGTCTCCGTGTGTGAGTTGTAATTCATTTTTTGTGTGTGCATTTTTCTCTCTGTCACCCAGCAGGAAGGTAGACTTCCATTTGCCTAGTCTCTAAATTTTTCTCTGAGTTAATGTTCGTAAAGCACGTTCATATTTTCAATGTCTCTCTGAAATTTTCTGTAGTGTTGGACTACAGTAGAGAAAGGAAAGGTTGCAGAATCCAGTGTTTCTGTATGCCCAGCTTAAACCTGAGAGATTTCAAGTGGGTAATATATACTTAAAGTGTTTTATGTGTATTAAAAGGTCAAGTTCATTTAAGTTGGAGGTATGAACACTGTTCAGATTTGCATACCTAGCTTTAGAGCCCTGCCAGAACATGAAGAAATACATGAATAGGACTAACTGTGGAAACTCTTTATTTTCTGTTCTGTTGAAGCAGCTCTGTGCTAGCATTCCCAACCAAGTGATTAAACTGTGGGGACGTAAGAATTAGTAAGCAAACTCTCATTCTCTACAGCAGTTAAATACTTCTTAATTGACATCCATCCTAAATTTACTCCTGCCTGATCTGTATTGCCTTGTTTTGTAAAATCATTGTTTCTTTGGTCAAAGAAAGGGTTTCTTTCTCTTTCTGTTCTTTTCCCCATTAATACATTCACTTAATGTTTCCAGCTTTAGGTAGGCGTCTACAGTTTTGTATGGATGCCTTCTCTGCTGTGATGCAGTTTTTCCATTAAAACTTAGAAACACAACAAAAACGCCAAAATCTCTGAAGCAGTGAGCTTCCCTCTAATTTCTTGTTTCCTAGATGCTGGGACGTATTTATCCCTTTAGGAAATGCTGTATATTTCTTGTTTGGGGTTCGATGCCAAGACCTTTGAAAAATGCAGGCTTTGATTGTTTTGTTACTTTCTTTAAACTGTTCCATTATTTGTTGTTGGTGGTTTTGGTGGTGAATTTCCAAACACCTTTATCTTTTAAGCCACTTTTATCTTTCTGAACTAATTTTAAAAGAGAAAAGAAAGAAAACTGCTTGGAGAAGCACAGTGTTCTTTCACAGGAAGCAGATGCTGGACTGATTTTTATCAAGTTCATAATTATCTAAAATGTTATAGAAAGTAATTAGAGGACATTGTCAGGTTCTTGACACTGTAGCAAGCTTAACTGGTCTTTAATACTAGAAGCTTTCTTAACTCTGTTAAAAATAACTATTCTTAATCTTGTAGTGTTCCTGGGGGGGAAAGGGAACACTTTTTATATCCCGTAACATATAATCATGCAAAGTTGATTGCAAGGTATTTTAGAAACATCTTGGAACTGGCTGAGAATCTTTTTGGAACGTAAATTTAATTGATGGAAGAGGTTAAGGCTTCTTTTAACTTTGAGTCATTGTGCTAAGGGTTAAATGTTGTAGCTGAGCCATTCCTGCACACCCAAGTAAGAGGAAACTTTGGCTGATCGTTGTTAGGCTTAGAGGCGTTGTGGAAGGGTATAGCAGGGTTTGGCTTGGAGGTGGTATTGGGGCCCTCCAGCAGCTGAAAGGATGTTGGTGAAGAGCTGTTGTCTTTCTGTGCTTTAAAAATGAAAATACGCAAGTGGTAACGTGAGACAATTCAATACTAAGAAATGCATCTCATATGAGACAGCATTTTAGGAGTTTGGTCTACGTCTTCTTAAAAAATTCTGTGTAATTAATGCAGAGCTATTTCACAGTGACCTCTTGACTTCCTCTAATCACTGTAACAATTTCTTTGTTACATATGCCTTTGTACCATTTGCACTTCCATATCCATGCAAGCGCTGTACTCTGCTGAAACACTGGAGGCAAAGGCAGAGATTTTAATTATTACAGCTGACAAGACAGCCTTCGGTAGTTGTGCCTGTTTTCCTTGGAGTCTGATAATGTAGAAACACATGGTAGCATAGAATAAGTCATGATATGGATGTTAAAAATGAATTTACAGTTCTTCAAACAACCCTGTCTTGTTCTTGACTGCACTACTTAGGGCTCTTCTTGGGTCTTCTTCAGTCTCTGCTTGGAGCTACCCAGCTGCATTTCAACTGAAATTGCAAATGTGGCATGCATTCTACAATCCACTGTACCAGCTACCAGAGAAGAAAAAAAATTTCCATCTTATAAATATTTGAGGCTCAAAGGTGGCTCTCTCAGAGGCGGGCACTCATAATTTGTCCCAGGGCCATTCATTGGCAGCCCTGTAGGTAGGATCGTGGTTTTGCATGCTTTCATCCCATATTTTTGATTGAGTTGCTTCTCTGCTGTTGAAGGAGGATGGCATATATGATGTTTTGCTGAAAGAAAGAGCTGAGCCAAATAGCATGAAGTCATTGTTCCGTAATAAACAGACACAAATTCTGGGAATGCAGCTTTGTTTCCCACACAGAAATCACAACTGAAAAACGTTCCCATCTTACCTCGAGCTGTCACACAACCCAGGTGCAGCTCGATGGCTGTCTGGGTGGTCACTGCATCCAGCCCTGGGCAGTTGTGCGGCGTTGGGAATGCCCAGTGTCAGGTTGACCAAGACTCTTGGTGCTCTCGGGAGCCTTTGTTGCTGAGTTCTGCAGATGCTCAGAGTACAGAATGTAGGAGAAAACCGTCTCATCTGAGAGGACCCAGCTCAGGGAGTTTTTAGAAGGCACAGGTGTGGACAGGTGCTTTTAGCTGGCAGCCTCTCTGATGGTGACCTTTGGGTTTTTGCAAGGCAGACAGGACAGTTGTGATGAATTAGCTGGGCCGTTGAGACTCTGTCTGAGGGAGGAATTCCATCTACTGGGTGCAAAGCTGGATGGAAGGGCAGTTTGCTTTGTGAAAATCTGATGTCCAAACCGGACAAAAGACATGCTAGTTCTTCAAGCGTTTGAGTGCTGCTGTGTGAGATTCAGGAAGCTCATTTGTTCTGACCAGAAAGCATTTGTTTTAAATGCTGAACAGTTGTGATGTTTCAGCAGTTACCAATGAGTGTAGAGTGCTGGTCTCATACTTTCTTAGGCGTGATTCCTTTTCAGGAGGAGGGGTGCATTGCAGATTCCTGTAGTTGCGCTCTAGAAGTATTTCTCCTTGTGTGTCTTTAGGATGTAAGTGTTGGCACACAGCACGAGCTGGGACAACTTTTAAAGACTGCACAAGTGTTCAGCAGTCAGGAGAAGCATAACTGAAACCTGCATAAGGTATCTCTAGTTTCATTTCAACTCTGAATCTTCTGTCTGCAAACTTTGCCAGTCAGCATGCTGTCCTAGGGTGGCTTGTCCTGTGTTGTCGTGATTTCTTAAAGCAGGGCTTGTGGTTTGTTTCCTTTCAGTTGGTGTGCCTTAAGTTATGCGTTAAAACCTATTTCCTAAGCGTTCTAAACTTTTGTTTCATGGCTTTCAGTAGAGTTCCTGGCTTGATCCTTTTATCTAATACATCAGTAAGATTAAATCTGTTTTTGCAGGCATTAGTTGATACACGAAGTTGATTCTTACCTTTGGGAAGGTAATGACTTAAAACAACTGAAACAGTTTTAAGAGGGTTTTTTGTTTTTTTAATTGCAGCTGCCACAGCTCCCTTATAACCGTAGGCAGCCTGTTCATCCTCTTGATGTGTTTTCTTCTGCTTGTGAAAGTGAAATAATTATCTAGATTCCTTGAGACTGGGTACCGTGCTTCTTAAACAGCAATGACAACAGAAAGATCTGCTCTGGTTTGGGATGCAGCTGTTGCTGTAGGTCTTATATTTGTTAAAAATGCTTTGCTTGCTATATGAACTTGCTATTTAAATGTTAAAATATCTTGGCACTAGGAGGGCTGGTTTTTTTCTTTTTTTCCCCTCATTTTGATAACTGGTTTTTGAGGAGTTTTGAATTTGCTTCATAGGCAGTTCTTCAATTTCTCTGCTAAAGAAATGACAGACGAACAGATTTTGAAACTTGTTGTTGAGCTGGACATTTTTAGATGAACGATCCACATGCGCAATGCCCACATTTGTTTCAGTTTTGCTAATTAGAACATTAAGTGGAAACTAAATCACCAGGTTCAAAAACATGGGGAATTTTTTTCTGAAGTCTTGCAGATGCTCTGTTCTATTGAAGTTGCTGAGCTTTAATGCAAGTATCATTTGTGAGGAGACTTCACTCCTTAAGCACATCTATCTTTTATTGCCATCTGGTGGCAAAAAACACCCTCAAAGAGAAAATGCAAAAATTGCTCAAAGAGTTTCAACTGGTTAATTCAATCAACGCAAACGATCTTACAGACTTTATCAGCAGGAATGCATTTGAGCATCTTCAAGGACAAAAATGAGAAAGGTGCCAATAGTGATGGGGGGTGAACGGGACGACAGACACCAGGCACTTTGCAGGGAGGAAAGGAAGACTGTGGCTGCCCTTTTCTGGCTGCCACCCTCCAGCAGCTGCTCGGTCAGGTGGTGAGCAGGGATGCTGTAGAGTCCAATAAAGATTGAAGAGGTGCAAACCTAAAAAGCTAAAAGTGTGACAATGACCACGGGGAAAAAGGTGGTAGCAACTGGTGGCCCCTTCTTGGGGCACCCAGACAGGGCTCCTCCATCTTGCTTGCTGCTGTGTGCAGGTGTGTGTGCGCTATCGGAGCCGGTCAGCACGGCACTCCTGGTGGGTCACTAACAGAACACAAGCCACTGATGGCAGGCTCATGTAAAACGCAGAAGGAAATATCGTGCAAGATGCATTAACAGAAATACAGTTAAAAATAGTCTTTTTTTTTTTT
>WBMW01004734.1:200699-227874 GCA_013396635.1 Penelope pileata | reverse complement strand
TTTTTTTTTTTTTTGTCCTTAGTCCTGGAAAGATCTTGGCTAGAGCTCTGCCTCTGTAGCTTTAAGACAGCTGTCAGGGGGATAGCTGTGTGAATGATCAGTTGCATAGAAAGCGGGATCTCTAGAAGAAGGTTGAAAGTCACCAGATCTTTTTTCTTTTTTCTTTTTTTTTTTTTTCCTAGAAGCAAAAACTGTCAAGGATGTACAGGCTACTGCAGTGAAAAGAATACATTACTTTTCTTCTTCCTGTATGAGTGTCTACCATTATAATTAACCATTTAATTGGTTCCTAAGAGCATGACCTCATTTTATGCTGGTCACATTCCTCAGATCTGTGCTATTTCCAATGTTTTTAAGCTCTTTGGTTGTGATATTCTTATCATCCTATGCATTGTCAGGAATATCCCTTAAGAAAGCACTTCTCCTTCTTGTAGCCTTGCTATCTGAAGGTGAGCAGTAGAATAACCTGGATTTTATCTTCATCATGTCAGCAAAGCTAAGGAATGGAGAATTAAAAGAGGAATTATAGCTTGGATAAGATGAGAGCTTTTGATACTGCCTCTCTCTCTCCTACAAAAAAATATTGTGTGATTTGTTAAGGTCTGAACAGATAACTGCGTTTACTTTGTTCAGAAAAAGCTGAACCATCATCAAAGCAAAGCTGATGTACTTTAACTCATGAAGTTTGTTTGCATGTTTTTAAATCAACCTTTGGAAAAGTGTTCTGAGGCTCGTGGAGCGCTTAGCTGAAGCTAGCAGAACTGTGGTTGCTTGGGTGATGTTTTCTCCCTCAAGGACTGGAAGATAGAAAACACAGCAATAGAAGGTATGCTCCCTATATGGTGTATGTTTAAAATGTTTACTATAGGCCTCCAGTTTAATGTGTCACCTTTTTTTTGAAAACTCCAAGCTGGAGAGTTAACTTTTTTGAGCGTGCTGAACTGGATTCCATGGTGGGCTTGGAATAACTCGTGTTGAAATCACGTGTGGAGGAATTAATTTGAGTCTCATCTCGCTGGTAAATTCCTGACCTCTATTAACAGGTGGTTCTGTGTAGGGTGAAATTTGGGCTTTGTCAGACTGTGAAAGGTCACGGGTTCGCCCTGATGTACTTGAAGGATGTTTTCCCGAAAATTTTTTATTTATTTTTAAGGACTGTTCCTTATCTCTGGTCTAGTGGGAGGTGTCCTTGCCCATGGCAGGGGGGTTGGAACAAGATGATCTCTAAGGTCCCTTCCAACCTGAACCATTCTATGATTCTATGATTCTATGATCTCGTCACGTGGCGTGCCTAACTTGGCTTCCTTTAGCTGATTTCAAGTGGCTTGAAAGCATCAGTAGCTATTTGTTGTTCATAACAATATCGCTGTGCTAGATGAAACCATCAAAGCGTGGGGAGAAATAACGCACAGGAAAAACGAGGAGCGTTCCGCAAAATGTTCTCCCGTAACCGTTTGTCTGATTTAATCAAAATCGAAAAGAGAAAGACTCATGTATCATGGCACTTGGAGTTGGATGCTTGTAGAGAGCTGTGCCATGGTGGCTTTTTCATTTTGTTATGCAAACTGCTTTAAATGATGCTGTTTAAAAATAAATTTAAAAAAGAATATTCTACATGCAAAGCTGATGGTTGTTTTTTTTTTCCTTCTCTTGACATAACTCCAGTTTTCGACAGAAAATATAATTCTGAAAACGAGGCATTAAGCAAGATCTCGTTCTGTCTGACTTTGTGTCAGTTCCCCCAAAAAGTGAAATATTAACGCGTTTGTCGTATTCCTCTGTGCACAGAAGCTGGAAACTGAGGGCTGCGTTCAGGCATGTGCTCATCCAGTCTGGCTGAGGGCATCACTGCCAAGGACAGGCTGGGGGCTGAGAGGAGCAGAACAAAGCCCTGCTTGTTCATCTGAATTTTTATTCTGCAGGCTGTGTGTGGCTCCGCAGGTTATGCACAGTTGTAAAGCCTCTTCCTTCAGAGCTCGTGGGACCACAGATGTCCCTGAGAGGAATGAGAAATAGAGAAATATGAACGTAGCTACAAGGTAGTCAGCTTTTCCATTTGGATCACCTTGAAGCCATTTCAGATAGGGACTGCTTCTGTTGTGAAATGTGAAGTGGGATAAAGAGAAAAGCTTCCCTGAGTAGCGGCTGAGTCAGTCAACTGCTTATAGCTGGGTGCAAAGTGTTTGTTGTTTGAATTTGGAAATCTTTCACTGAGAAAATCTGATGAACCCCCAAATTAAAACCTCTAGATAAGAGGAGCACAGTTTGTTGTATGCCAGGAGCTCTCAGGCAAAACGGGAACCACTGGGCAGCTCTTTTTTTCAGTAGGTGCCTATTTTCCATCTTTGTGACAACGAATTTTGCAAGTGTAAATTCTTGAACGTGCTGCATTGACAGAGGTATTTAATTCTATACACCATGTTGTCTTTCACTTTGCAGTATTTGAATATTCCTTGTGCTTTTTTGTTTTGTTTTTTTTTTTAATAAAGAGTTGAATATTAAGCATACAAAAACCCCATTAATTGTCATTTTGCTGCTAAATATCAAAAGGAATATCCTATACTCTGCAGTTCTTAAGGTGTGAGATTTATTATGGATTGAGATGTATTATTTTTGTCTTAGCAAGGGTGGATTTCTCTGTCCCTCACCCTTTGAACCCCAAGGGATGATGGTGCTGTAGGGCAGGAAGACTGGTGTTTGCTGTTTCCCGTCCTCTTCTCCTCCTTTTTTGGCTTGCAGTTTGCTTTAACTATTGTTATGGTTTTGCATGTAGTTTTGCCTATTTTATTTTTGTAACAACTCGGTCAGCAACAGCAATAAAGTGACATTTGGGAAACCTGAGGAACAGCCTTTAGTACTGATGGGTGAGGCCCTCTGTTGATTTGCACTCTCGGATCTGCTCTCCTGAGCTGCTGCTGTTTGAGTGCCAAGCAAGTTCCTGGCGTTGGAGGGATTTTTGTCAAAAACATTTTCCCGGGAAGAAGCACCGAAACTGAACTGTGAGATCAGACCTTGACTGCAGAACACAATTAACTTGAACATACGCTCTTGTGATCAGCCTTTCTCCAGTCCTACTGCTTAGACCCTGCAGGAACAGGATGTGAGCTCATACCTGTCGTTACTGTTTATATCACTCCTTTCTGCTTACACCTTTGCCTTTTGCAGAGGAATGCAGTGAATAGTAGCAGTATTTGGATTGCAGAGTCAAAGCAGGGACCGAGTGTCGCGTTCGAGCTGATCTCTGATAGCAAGATCACTCCTGGCTGATTCCCTTCTAGGGGAGGAGAGCAAATGGTGTGATGAGTGAAGGCTCAGAAATTGTGTTCTACCACTTCAGTGAAATATAGCTACATCTACAAAAGATTTTACAAACTTTCTAAGCACAGGTTGGATTTAAGCTACGAGAAGTCTTTAGGAAATTATGTTTGAAAACAGAAATGTTTTAAGTGCTTTTATGTTGGTTATGAACTTGTAAAAATGGACAGAACTCCCTTGTTAAGATGATATGGAACATGGGCTGCTAGTTTTAGAAAACAAACGCTAATCATCTTTCATGATACAGAACTTGAATTTCTTCAGTTTAGTGATGTGTTACAGGCATAAGTAATCAGATGAAAAGTCAAAAACCGAGTTCAAATCTGTTCCTTATTCAATTAATGTAAATTATATTTATTTAAATCTTTCAGATTGTTTCAGAAGATGAAATTGTAACGATAAAAGCAGTAAATCATATTCAGTCAACCTGACTTTTTTTTTTTTTTTTAATTAACCCTTTTTTGATTTTGGCTGGTTTTCATCTGTGCGATCATATTTCTGGCATATGCTCATATGTAATGTTTTCCTGATATAAGTGACAACATGCTTTTGTGCATACACATCTGAAGAATACTAGGGGCTTGAAAGTAGATATTTAAGTCCATTGTAAGCCTGTGAGATACAGAGATGCTCTTGATGTTTTTCACAGAATATGCTGAATTTCTGCACTGCAAAGGAAGAAAGTTCACCGATTTTGATGAAGTTCGTCAAGAAATTGAAGTAGAAACTGATAGAATAACAGGAGTGAACAAAGGCATTTCTTCAATTCCTATTAATTTAAGAATATATTCTCCACATGGTAGGTAAAATCATTCTACTGTATATTCCTGTGATGTAATATACTATTGTGCTCTGTCTGTTTAGCTCTCTCTTTCTGTATGTGTTCTCATTGCTTGGTTAGGAGTCTTCTGGGATGCAAAGATTTCTGAGACTGAGTTGGACCGTAAGTGGATATACATGTATAAGAATACTCAACTTCTCTTGTGGCTATGAAGTCACTCTACTGTTGTTTCTGGAGTTGGGCAGAACACAGAGTCTATCCCATTTAACATTGTCATGATTTAAAAATATTCCCATTTTGCATTAGGGAGAAACCAATCCCTCTCCCAGCACATACATATATTTACTAGTAAACTCATGAGTAAAGACACATAGTAGGAGGTGGCAGATGTAGTGGCAAAATCCTTCTGGCATCCCCCCCAGATGGATTCCCAGATCAATGATCTAGAAAGTCATTCTATCTCCCTGCCCTGTTGGATGTTTATTGTTCCCTGTCACTAAGAACATACTTAGACAGTAGTGGTGTTTGAAGCTGCATTCTGTTGTAGACCCCCAGTACAGATCAAAGTTAGGTCCTCTGGTTGCCATCTGCCCAATTTAATGAAGGCCATCGAGAGAAAATGTTTTGTGTTGAATTTGTCTTGGATATAGGGGAAAAGCGGTATGTTTGGCTGAGGCACTGTATTTATCTAACCACCTCATCTGATGCCTTGATTGTGAATCAAAGGACAGAAAGATTAAAATAAGAGGAGAAGTAATTAAATAGATGCTGAACCTCCCTTTGATATGTCATGAGCAGCCTTGGCTTCAAACGTGTGCCCCTGAGCCCTGCTGCTGCTATACAGATGTGGCATAGCCGTCAGGAGAGGAACTGAACTAAACACTCCTCAGAGCATGCTTCCTGAACATGCTGACTCCAGGACAACGTGGAAATTTCCTACCTAATTCTCTTAGTTTGTTCTGTGGATCAGTCTTTTAGTGCAGCAACTATTGTCTGTTAGACAGACCCCAAATGTAGTTCCAGGTGTTTCCTTTCTAGGAATCCTAATTTTTTCATTTGTCTAAAGGACAACTGTTACACAGTACTAGATGAACGAGCTGTGATGCTTCTGGGTGGTCTGTGGATTGGCTTGAAATATGAAATATGAATGGCCTGTTATCTGTGCTATAAGCAATGGAGAAAGTTCAGAAAGCCATGTTCATTTGCCTAAGAGCCTTCAGTGATATTCAGTATAAATATCATTCACCTATGCCAGTTGTAATGTTTAAAATATTAAGTAGTATTCTTCATTCCAAATGAAAGAACAATAGAGAAGCAACTATGCCAACAAGTATACTCCTCTGTCAGGCATTTTATTTGAATGACTGTTTTATACAATATATATACATATAGAAGTAATTATGTAGGGTTTTATGTGACCACGATCTGTCTGCAGCCATAGATATGTAGATCTCTTTAGACATGTCTGGCATGCTAACCAGTGTTGTGATTCCATGTTTTCCATGCAGTATTAAGCCTGACTCTTATTGACTTGCCGGGAATCACTAAAGTGCCAGTAGGGGATCAGCCTCCAGATATTGAGCAACAGATAAGAGACATGATAATGCAGTTCATCTCTCGAGAAAACTGTCTGATACTTGCTGTGACTCCAGCTAACACTGATCTGGCCAACTCAGATGCCCTGAAGTTGGCTAAGGAAGTAGATCCTCAAGGTAAGCATGATTGGACACAACTGCTGAGCCTCCTCAGACAAATTTGAGGAATATATTTCAGCACTGGCAATGATGACCTCTTTTTTTCCTGTCATATCCTTATTTGCAGTTGTGGTTGGTACTGTGTGATAAATGCTTTGAGACCATCATAATTATTTTTAATAATTATTACGGAATTGTAAGATGTAATTGCTTTTTCTGAATATGAATGATTTTTCAGTATCATTTTTTTTCCCCGTCTCTGACCTGATCAGGCCTTAGGACCATTGGTGTGATCACAAAATTGGATCTGATGGATGAAGGAACAGATGCAAGGGAAGTTCTGGAAAATAAACTACTCCCTCTTCGTAGAGGTAAGAATGTTCAATGGCCTCTGTTCTTTGCAATACAAAAGATGGTTTGTGTAGGGGTGGTGCTTGAGAGTTCTGGAGATGAATGAAAGGTTATTCTGGACTTGAGTTCCTAGCTGTCACCATATTCCATTCAGCAAACATGGAAGGGGAGTATGCCAAAAATATCCCCAAAGTAAAACAAGTTATTTCTGGACCTGAAAAATAACACTGCATATTCTAGGGGAAACAAGAAATGTGAGTATAAGTTAGTAGCCAATTTTCTTTTCTGTGCCAAGTTGCTGTCCCTTGCAACAAAAGAATCTTTTTTCTTTTCTGTATGACAGAAGCCAGCACCAGAGCTTTGGTGATCTCACTGTTAACCTAGTTTTGACCTCCTGTGGAAGTTTTCTGTGTGATTGTTCCAACAGCTACTGTTACAGTCACTTGCACTGTTAACAATATCAAGAATTTTGATACTAGTTATGCTTCACTAATGAGACCGCCATCTCCTTCCAGTACATGAGCACAGAAAACAATTCATGAACATGTTCATCCAGCAGACAGGAAGAATTTTCTCATTTTTTCCTGTGTTTTGCTAATACTGTACTATTTACTTATCTAGACCTGTTGGATTTTTTGTTTGGTTTTGTTTGTTTAGTTTTGTGTTTATTTGAAGGGGTTTCTTTGGAGTACACCAAAGCTTCAGGTATTTGTGCATTTGAATTGGTGATTTAAATCTATTGTGTATCTATAGTTCATCTATTTTGCATAAACAGGATGAACAAATTGGACATTAAGTTCATTACAGTGCTTGTAAACAATGCCTGAAATACCTGAATTGGAAGTTTTTGTTTGAGCTGAGCTAGCATAGTTCAATTTAATATTAATCCAGTTGTGCAGAGAACAGCTGCATTAACATGACCATTGGTTTGGGATTGCTTCAGGTTATATTGGTGTTGTGAACAGAAGCCAGAAGGACATTGATGGGAAGAAGGACATAAAGGCAGCCCTCCTGGCAGAAAGGAAGTTCTTTCTTTCCCACCCAGCATACAGGCACATGGCAGATCGGATGGGAACACCGTATCTTCAAAAAGTTCTAAACCAGGTAAAATCTGAGTTATTTAATGCAGCTTTTATAATGATAGGGCCAATATAAAATCTTCACTAAAACGAATGTTGGTCAGCCAGCCTTATTTATTCTTTTCTGCCTTTTTTTTTTCCAATTTATTAAAGTTGCATATTACATGCAGCATTTACAAATGTGCTGTGGGAAATAGAGGACCTAATTTTTAGGCACTTGTCAGCACACGTACACCTAGAATAATTAAGATTGCTAATTATATGTTATCAAGAATGGAGATTTCTGTAACGTTCAATTGATTTTCTTCTGAGTAAATACTTTTTTGACTCCAAAAATCAGTCAGATTTGGTCCCTTACACATCCAGACTTCAGCTAATAATGGCATTTTTTGACTCTAGTTCTCCAACTTTGGAAACTCTGTAATATTTTATTCCACTGTAGATTTTTACAAATTAATAGAGTAGCTTCTTTTAGCTCTGTCAGTATTACTTAAGGTTGTGGTTTAGGCTATAACATTAATTACAGATGCAGTAAAATAATGTGGACAAACTCCTACAATCCTTGGGAAGATGCTGAGGGGTAATGAGCCATTTAATGTACTTTTTTTCCTCTGGGGCTGTGCACAGCAGCACATAGCTGTAACCTTCAACAGACTTCTTTTGAGTTGGGCTGTGCGTGGTGTGGGTGGGCTGGGTAACTCTGAGTGAGACTGTGTAATTCTGACCATTAAAGGGTACAAGAGGTTCTCTGCTGCCCTGGGGAAGACTTGGCATTCCTTGCAAAAACTCTTAGAAAAATGAGTTTGCTCTAGCAAAGCAAAATTATATGCACTTGATCTAGTGCCAGCCCTTAGACTGAGTAGCATGTGACCTAATGATGATGCATCTTAACAAATTTGAAAAGGACAAGATAAGATCCTGCCTTCCTCCCTAAATTTACTGATAGTGCTATGATTTTTTATTATTGTTATTACTGTTATTATTACCATTGTTTTGAAACTCAGTTTGTCAGCCAGTCGGTGCTCTTGACATTCCTAAAAGTCAAACTTGATAGTATTTTCTCCAGTTCACTGTCAAATTGCTGCTTTTGGTTTGGAATAGACAGAGACCAGGTCAGCCTGTCTTGGTCCATTTTTGATAGCAGCTGGAAACAGCAGAAGAGTTATTGACTAAGAGGAGGAAACTAAGTGGCTGGCCTGTTGCATTTCTTGCTGTGGTGACTTTGCAGCTGTGTATCTTCACAACCAGGTTAAGGCATGCTCTGGACTTGCTCAGAAAGAATGCTAATAATATTTATTTGTGCCTTAGAACAACATTCTTCATCAGGATGCTAGAACTTGCCTGCATCCTACAAGTTTGTCTGTGTTTGGGATGTTTTGTCTCATTTTATACATTGAAAGATTAATACTTTATGTCTTAGTTTTGAGGCAAAAGCAATAGAGTTTCATACTCCTTTAAACTATCTTATATGTTGTGACTTAATGCACTATTAACTTTTTTTTTTTTAATTTATCTATTTCAGTATGAATTATTGGTCTTCCATTGCTGTTACTGTATGTAGAATATTACGTATGGGAAGATCAGTGCAATACTTATCCCTAAGTTATTATACACACATTAGTGTTTGTGGTTCCAGGTAATATTTAAATGATTCTGCATCCACAAGGTGGTGCTCCAGGGAAACTCCAGCTTTTGTTGTAATCGTTAATATGAGGGCAAAATCTCTTCCCCTTAGTATACTGCGTACAACGGAGTAGAAATGATGTGAAAGTGACTCTTCTAAGTAGTCAAAGAGTGCTGAGTAGATACTCAGTGTGTCTACACTTCCTTCTGTTTCAAATGCTCTGAATCTGTTCCTTGTCCCACGTTGCCTTGCTGCTGCAAAGAAGTCATGCTAAACAAATGTAAAGCAAATTGCAAAACTCCGTTAGGAAAATTGATAAAATGGGTGGTGGCAATAAAATGCTGAGTTATTAGGAGAGAGGTCATTTCAAATTAAAGTAACTTTTTAGCATGTAGCTAAACAAGTATGTCGTAACAGGGCTCAGTGAGTGAAAAAGTCAGGAAGTTTTTTAAGTCTCCATATAATGTGTACGCAAAAGGAATGTTGTGGTGTTCTTTGTCTCCATTGCCTCAAAGATCAAAAGGAATTGCACTGGTAAACTAGCACAGGCCATGTTGATATGCTTGGCAGCCAGTAGGAAATGGCTATGCTCTTGCTTTCATCTTTATTAACAGCATAAAAGGACTCTTATTTGCTTTTTAGCAACTTACTAATCACATTCGGGACACCCTGCCAGCCTTCAGGAGCAAACTCCAGAGCCAGCTGCTTTCTATAGAACATGAAGTAGAGGTATACAAAAACTTCAGACCAGAAGATCCAACCAGAAAAACGAAAGCCTTGTTGCAGTGAGTGTCTAGTCTTTTGTCTGCTTTTCCATTGTCTGTTTCCCTTTGCTTTATATTTTTTTCCTAATGGATTTAAATTGAAAGATTAGGATATGGCTAAAGATGCAATGTGCAAACTCTGAAGAATCTTGTACTTGGTGTTCCATAACACTTCAATATCTCAGCCAGCCTTTCCCTAAATTAGTATTAGTAGTCATAGAAAGTGAGAAAGCAGAACAGGAGAAGGTACAAAGATGAGCAACATAAATGATCAAAGGTAAGAAACTGCTTCTGATTGTATGGACACATTCTTTAGCCTGTCAAAAAGATGCCCTCGAGCAAAGGGAAGAGATTCTTCTAGACCTCTGAAGGTGAAGAGCATGGAAGGAGAGTAGGGAGTGCTTTCTTTTTTTAGATATGAAAACTTGGCCATCCAAAAGGACTTGAAGATGGCAAGATCAAAATTAATCATTTATGGTAGTCCTTCACGTGATGTGCACCTAAGTTACAGAGCTCCTTGCTGCAGGACCTGATGTCAAAAGTTTGTGTGCTTTCAGAAAGCAGCTAGGCAAATTCTGGGGAACAGGGCAAGCATTCAGGTTTGGTTAAGTACAAAGTCATGTCTCTGCTGTATGGAACACCTGAAGAGCAGAGAAGCCAAGACTGGAATTCAGAAAGGAAAATTGGCACCTGAGCTAATGAGACTTTCCTGAGCCAGCTACGACTTTGATTTACTCCTTGTTTTTATAACAACTGTGTTCAAAAGAGTAGACGTAAGCTCGTCCCTCGTGACTTTAATTAAGATGATTTTCTTGAAAGAAAAACCTGGGGACATAGCCTAGGGCTATTCCATGAGAGTACAATGCAGGCATTTTTTTTCGCTCTGTGTATTTGGTCATTTAGCTGATAAGAACACATACATGAAGTTGTGACTTGTTCAGTGCTGTGGGCACCACAGGCATGTTCTAATATTGTACTATTTTCTAAAGAAAAAAGAATTGAATTCCGTTTCAGCCTGAGTTTTCCTGCTTGATACCCTTTTGCACAGTTTTTCTAATTTCTTCGCTATAAGTAGGTGCTAAAGGAGAAGTTAACTTTAGTCAATAAAAATTCTCCTTGCTTTTCACTTGGGGTGTGGAAAGCAACGTAACTAGAACCTCTCTTCTGATTCTCAAGAACAAGTTCCATAATGCTAATAAGAAAGTAATCTACTTCCACTTATGCCATAAGATAATCTTAAGTTTCTGCATTCCTCTTCAAAAGTTGAGGCTGGGGCTCTACATTTGCTCTGTTTCTGTAATTCCGTTTGCCTGGGCTGTGTAGATGTTTAAGAACATACGATGTGCAGTGTTAGTTGTTGGCAGAATGTGTTGCTCTAAATTTTAGGACAAGCTGCCTGTGCTTACTTTAAAAAAATCAGCTACCCCTGCATGTACCATGACTGGAGGAATTCTCATGTGTGTTCTTCTAAATGCTTCTGATGTAGAAGTCTAAGCACAACTGAGTAAGTTGGAGTTTGTGGTACTGACAGCTACCAAGTTAATATTGCTTCTTGGGCAAGCTTTATGGCATGAAAAAGTTACTTGGCCAGCACTGGATCAGCTTAATGACTTGACGCACATTGTGCTATTGAACTGTATCTTGTTGAAAGTTATTAGAAAGATCAACAGAGACCTCTCCACAAATGCTACCTCTTGCTAGAAGATTGAAGATTTTTGCTTGTGGTGGTCTGCCCATTGAGCTCTGCTGTTTCTGTAATGGCATCTAAATATGGGTGTATTTTCTGTTCCAATACAGTCTAAATATTATAGCTTAAACATCAATACTTTTACTTGCTTATCCTACCACAAAGATTGTTATCACTTATTCTTTTCTAAATGAAATAAAATAAAAATGTATTTACTAGGTAATCAAAAAATGCTAGGTGCTGTCATTGTTAGTGAAACAGGAATGTAGCCTGGTGCCCTGCTCCATTTGTAGCTGACTTTAATATGTGGTTTAATAAGCAATTTCCTTATTTATTTTAAACAAAACTTTTATGAGAAAAGAAAAAAGCATGCTGAGCTACATCCTGCAAGAAAGAAGAGTGTATGTATGTAGGAATGGATTTACAAAGGGTAGTAAAGCACCCTGGATAGGCAGCTTGTGTGAATGGAATTGTTGTAGATACTTTTGTCAGTTCCTACACATTGTAATTGGTCAATACTCACGTAGTACTGAAGTAACAGTTGATAGTTGACATGCTAAAGTGAATCTTTTTTTTTCCTTTCAAATTTAGGATGGTACAACAGTTTTCAGTGGACTTCGAAAAAAGAATCGAAGGATCAGGAGATCAGGTTGATACACTGGAACTTTCAGGTGGTGCCAAAATCAATCGTATTTTCCACGAACGTTTCCCTTTTGAACTAGTGAAGGTATTTATCCATCTTGGTGGTGTTATTTGCATTTTATTTATGTATTCCTATTTCAATACCAACAGTAGTAAAGCAAAGATAAAGCTTTATGTAAAGGACATAATCTTAACTGTGAAAGAAATTACCTTAGATAATTATTGAGACATTTAGCTTCATTTCGAGTTATGGGTACTGAGAGGCACTGAGGATTCTGAAATGCAGTAATAAGAATTGTGACTATAATTATATTCTTATTATTCATGTTTTTTATTATTTTGTCACAAATGGCACTTCTGATTAGATGGAGCACAGAAACGACTGCAGTTGGCAAATTTAAGTTGCTGTGTTCAAGTAGCTAGTACCTGTTAAAACTAGAGTAATGCAAAATATACATTTTATAGCTTTTCTTCTTCCTGTTCTCAAAGCATAAGACAAAGCCAGCTTTCAGTCCCACATTTTTGTAGTGGGAAGGGGAGGGGGAGTGGAGCAGAAGCAAATTTGGTGTTTAGCGATAACATTTTTCCTCTTGATACCTCTCTCTGTAAATGCATATTTCACTTTCACTTGTGACAATATTAACATATTGTCCAGCTAGCTGACTTTTGAGAAAGTTGAAGAAAAACTCATAACTCTGAGACTATTCCTTTCTTAAATGTGGTTGAAAAACTGTAGGATGGGAAGTGGAGAATAAACAGAGAATATAATGGTAGAGGCTGCACCACTTTAAGAAACTAGAATTAAAAGAGAATGAAAAAAAAAAAACCTGCATCTTCCAAATGCTGTTTCTGGCTTGCTCCACCAAGTCTTGTCTGTTTTGGAATGTTCTGCAAAACAGAGGGGTGCATAATTTCCAGCAATCCTTACTGTTGCCTGTAGCCTTAGAATAAAGTATATTTATGCATTGTTTAGCATAATTAGAGATTAATATTATGTTAGTTGAACTTGCCTGTCTTCCAGTTATATTGGGAGAGGTAATATTTTCTGTTTTATTTCCAAGTTTCCCCTCACATGATCTCAAATGATTTTGTTCCTCTAGATGGAGTTCAATGAGAAAGAGCTGCGGAGAGAAATAAGTTATGCAATCAAGAACATACATGGTATCAGGCAAGTGCTCCCACGTTTTCAAGTCTGATGACATTGCACAGGGCGTGTTTTTTTTTTCTTTTTTTTAACCTGTGGGCACACTGAGTATTGACTGCTAGACTACATTACTAATGCACTGCTCCCAGCAGCTGATGTTTCTTCCACTCCTTCACACTTCTGTTTTTCAGGCAGCTATTTTGGGCTGAACAGCTAGTTTGCCTGGAGAGGTTTAATTTACCTGGAAATTGTGGAAAATTATTTTACAGAGAAATTTGGTGACTTTTTTTTCAGGTAGTGCCAGCTGAAGTGTATAACTATAATTTCCAATATAACATATGATTTCTACAGCATGAAGACTGTTGGTTGTAACTGTGCATTCACAGAGTTGAAATTTTTAGCTGTCCCTCTTCTGCTAGTTTTTAATCGCCAAATCAATTGAATATCAATTGGAAATTTTAAATGAAGTCTTTGATGCATGGTTGACTTTGCTGTAGGAGAACAAAACATTAATGGAAGCTGTATTCTTGGTGGGGGAAGCTGACTCAGTGGCTCACTTGGGTAGTTTGTCAATCCAAGTAAGGAAGGAGAACTTTGTTGCTCTTGGAAAATGACAAAAAAAAAAGCTATGAAGCAATGCAGGTTTGCACACACACTAACTATAGACAAGTCAGAAACCTCTAGAGAGCACATGATGAAAGCTCGAGTTCAAAGGCCAGGCATGATGCTGTCTGGCACTTGACCTGTTAGCACATGGAGAGCGCTGCTGGGATGTGGGAATGTTGGAACAGTTAGAGCTGAGTGAAGTTCTTCAAACGATAGCTCTTACATGCAGTCATTGGATACCAAAGATCTAAGCATGAGATTGGCTTAACTGTTAATACCAAAGTTCCTCCAAAGCATCAAGTAAATACATTCCTGATAAATGCTGTAGTACTCAACTGTGTTTCCACATGGCTTAGTCTGTACCTTTACTTCATTATGTGATCGGCTTCTTCCTGGTATCCTGCAATGGTAAGCATGTCCAGATACTAAACAAGCCTCAGATATTTTCTGCCCACCCTTTGGGCTTATACTTCTAGCCATTTTGGGATGCCTTATCAAATTCATTGCTCTTTTTGTTAAAGAGCTATGACTTAGTCTTTTCTACCTTTTTGCTTCAGGACTCCTACCAGAAGTAATTCTAGCTGCCTATTTGAAAGAAGCCAAGTTTTTGTTTACGTTTGTGCACCAAGTAATGGTGACAGAGCAAAATCCATCGTATCTTTCACAAACTTAACGGCATAGAGCAAGAGGAGACTAAGCATCTAAATGTGACACACATCAATAGTGGGCTGAAAAGTAAATTTTTAGCTGTGGATGAATTGTGCAAATTCTTAATGACTGACTTGTTTCAGACAGATGAAGGCTTGCAGCCCCACTGTTCTGTTACTACTTTATTGATAGGATTAGATTCTTTCCTGTATCTCCACATGTACAAATCTTATTTTGCACATTTTTTTCCAATGTTGTAATTGTGTAAGTGTACTGGTGCTGTGGGGGACTTTGTTTTCCATCAGGGACAACCTGGAAACTTTGTAGTGAATGTTACAGCTTACAGACATGGTTATGCAATATCAGCCAAGTGGATTTTTGTTTTTGTAAGCCTAAAAAAAATGCTTTTTATTTGAGGTTAAAAGGAGATCTCTAGCATCTTCAGTACAGTATAGTGTAGGGAAATCTGAAAGCAACAGATTGCCTCAAGCAGCCTAATGGTATACGATGTTACTCCACCCTTTGAGATTGATGCTTGTCTCAGATAGCTGTTAGGGGTTCATCTTTTAGTACAAGATGTTTAGAAACCAAGTAAATCAAAGTTTACGAGGCTGTTCTATGGTACTCTGTGTTGTACTGCTAGCTTTGTTCTTCTTAAGTCAGTGACAGTTAATCTCAGGCTTTGACAGGCATCCTACCTACAATTAGGGTTTGTGTTACCTAGCGTATCGAGATGACTTCTGACCATTTTTTGCCAAGAAACTGTCAAATCTGGGAAGTGACAGTTTCCACGCTGTGCTATATCTCTGGCTTTTTGTTTAAATGGACAGCACCCTGGCAGGCAGCATCTCCTTAAATTTCAGTCTCAGTATGAAAACTTTTTTAAGAATTTGGCTCTATTTGCAATATGAAAATGTGGACACTCTTTGAAAGGCTCTCTTTCTTCTGAAGAAGTTTTGTGTGGCTGCAGGTTTCCTTTTCTTGTTTAATTTCAGGAAATACTGGGATAGGCCTTGCCTGTTTCATAGGTAGGATATAAAACATTGGGCTCACAAAGAAGTTTGCATGTAGCATGCACACGAACTCCAAGCCAAGTGTTTTCTTCTTGGGCATAATGAAACTGAATTCTTATGCAGCCCTATTGTTACCTGCTAGCCATTACAATGTTGTTGTGATCTAATAGCTTATTACAGTGGATTTGCAGTCAGATTCCATGATATGTATTTTAAAATTACGTCTTAAATTCTCAAATAGATGATTCCAGTAGCTGTGGGGCAGTATTCAAACTGGTTTTTTTTTGCCTTATTGGTGGCAAGGTCTTGATGAGCAATTTGTGGTGGCAAACTAATAGTTCGGAGTGTGTATTTATAGTTTGTGTTTTTTATATTATTTATGATCTGTGAGGCTAGATTTTGCAAGCACTCTTTGAAAGAGAAGTAAGGGCTGTTTATTTAGAACTGGTTCTGTGAGACACCTGTTTATATAAGGTTCATATACTCTGCAGTGACAAACCGTATTTCTCCACCTAGGACTCAGAGAACCATATTTACTGTTGTGAGTGGAGAAGAAATGCAACTATAGGAATCTTATTGGTTTGCTATGCCAGCAGGTGTACACAGAATGCTGCTACTGCTGCTATTCTTCTCCAAGGTTTGGTGCACTGCTGAAGAGGCTTCACCGTGTTGTTCCAATACTTCTTAGAGTTTTCACAGTCATCTTCTAGTAATAGGGCATGTTTAATTTTTCATATTCTAGAGCACAATGGCACTTTCCTTTTTAAAGAGAAAGGAGCTAATTTAGTTACATGGAAGGCTGTTTCTGTAGGGATACCATTGTAATTCAGCTGTAAGTTTCTGAAAATGCAGGTGAGCAATCAGGTTTAAAAATATAAATAAAAATCGTTCTTGCATGATATTTGTATTACTATCTTACGTATTCTTTCATGTCCACAGAACAGGTTTATTTACTCCAGATATGGCATTCGAAGCTATTGTTAAAAAGCAGATAGTCAAGCTGAAAGGACCTTCCTTAAAAAGTGTGGATCTGGTGATGCAGGAGTTAATTAACACTGTCAAGAAGTGCACTAAAAAGGTAACTTGCAAATAGATCTGGTAATGTAAGCAGAACGTAATCGTTATAGTAGCTAACACAAAGCCTGTCTTGCATTTTCGGGTATTGTAAAAGATTTCTGAGCTAGTTATTTTATGTACAGAGTAAAGCTCTAAATAATTACAACTTCTGCAAAACTCAAAGTAATAATAAAAATAGGAGCCAATAGTAGCAAGTGCCAGAGCAGAGCAGGTCTGGGGTGTGAGCACTGACATGCTGAAACTGTTGAGAAATGTCCTGCCATGTTCTTTACATCCCCCTGAACAGTGTAATTTCTTGTACCAGTGAGAAGGTAAATGAGCTGTTTCTTAGGACAGGATGATAATCTTTTGGCAAAGATCGTAGAGAAGTGTGGGAAGCATTCACCATGATATTTTGAGCTGAATTTCCTTTTTTTGTTTTATTTCTGTAAAAAATTTGGAAGATACACATCATTTGAATTGTGTAGATTCTTTTCCCATTGCTATTTGCTGAGGTTACTCTTGCATTTTACTGATCACATTTTGAAGTCCTGTTATTGAGATGCAAAATGTTGCCACAAGGTGGAGCCTTCAATGAACAAGAAACTTGGAAATTATTTAGAACACTGTTCTGGAATTAGGCACAGGAAAAGAAAGGGGCATGGAGACATCTCACCTCAAGGCAGATATACTACCCACTGACAAACCAGTTTAAGTTCTACCCTGCTCACTTTCTCTTGAGTAAGCACACTTGAAGCATAGCATTGGTTTTAGAGTGTGCTCAGTGTTTAAGTGTTGTATACAAGTTTGTTTCGTTTTTTTCTTTTAGTTTGTCTTACAGACTATTCAAACATGCATCTTATTGGTAATACTGCAGCTACTATGGGTGACTAAGTTAGAGTAGCTAAATGGGATAAGTGAACAACTCAGAGACAAACATACCTACCAGGTGAAAAATTTGTTAATACTTTGTTGTCTATTTTGTCATAATAGACAAGGGATGAAGTAGTTCAGCATGGAAGCCCATGTCTCAAAGTTATGATTTCTGAGCCATCAGATAAAATATTCCTTAGCTTAGGGTGCTTTCCTCTTGGCTGATGACTTGTGCTTTAGCTGCTGAAGCTTTGTTACAGTGCTCTTGTACACCTCCTTTCAGAACATATATATTTAGGAAAGTAACCTTAACCTGGTGCCGTCTCATTAGCTTCAGAGGAGCTTTGTGCTGGCTGTAGAGTGTGTTCAAGGGACATGCAACTAGCTAAGAGTGAAATGCAACATTGTAAGACTATCTGCCCTTTCTGACCTATAATCCCAGATCTCCGTTAGGAGCTTCCTATACCTCTGAGTGAGATTGGCTAGATTGCTGAAAATATTAAGATTTCAATGTTAGAGTTGCTTTTATTCCAAACAATTATGCCCAAAGTGTCTTTTCTTCAGTGTTCCATGGAGCAAAAATGCAGAAGCAATCCAGTGGTTTAGATCCCTTCAGTTTCTCTGGAAATTCACCATTAATAGCAAGTAAGGCTTGCATTGTAATCTAGTTAACTTTTAGCCCAAGCATTTATAAGATATATTTATAAAGTGGAGGTTCCTCTATATGCTACTGAAGCCACCCTGCAGGTGTGAATTTCTATTATTTTTGCTTTTCAGTTGGCAACCTATCCAAGATTGTGTGAGGAAACAGAAAGAATTGTTGCTGGCTACATTCGTGAAAGAGAAGAGAAGACCAAGGATCAGGTGAGAATACGAAGGAGATCTATTTTGGAGGAGAAGTATGGAGGAGGAAAGTTATTACATGTAAAGTAAGATAATGAAAGATGGGTTTTTTTGCAGCAGGGCACACAGTTGAGAAAAGGTTAGAAGTTGCTCTTCTACCACTGGGCTTTGATAGAAGAGAATAGAATTGCTACAGGAAATTCGAATCTGTTTTTTCAATAGCAAGCAAAGGTGCTGGCAGTACAGTTCCAGCATCAATCATCCTCTCTGTCAATGCCTGTGGAGACTAGGACCTAGGAGGGAGGCAGATGTCCTGATTCTTATTGATTTTGTGTTCCTTAGTGACAGCTAAATAACCTAATTTAGAGTAAGCCTTACATTCTGCTATTTTATGGTGAGGATCTGAGTACTTTGTCACTTGTTCATCATCATCTTCCTCCTTATTGTGCTTCTGGTGTGCTGCTTCTTGGAAATGAATATGTTCCTTTCATGGGAAAGTAGTAGAAGATTGAAAAGTAATGAAAGATGGAAGAAAATTTTATCTGCTTGCTTGCATTATTTTAACACAATGGCTGTAATTCTCTTGTCCATATTGGTGAAACTCTAGGTATACAGTAATTCCCAGAAATGTAAAATAAAAAAGGCAAGTTGGTTAGTCATTATCACAGCATAGCTCAGGATGGTTGGCATCTTCAGGCAAACTCTAATGCTGTTTTCTTTTCAGTATCAAAGTGAAACCAAGATACACTTCTCTAAGTGCTCAGAGTTTCTTCTCTTTTCCTCCTCTATTTTTTTCTGTCAAGCATTAAGAATACCGATGACAAAAGAGAGATGCTTTTGTGCCTGTGGTTGTGAGTTGGGGTGTGGGCAGAAAGATCTCATTTCTCCTGTTTGTTCCATGAGCTGGCTGGGCATGGTCCAATTCCAGAACTACATTCAGGCTAAAGCAACCTGCCTCTTTATGCCAGGGCCTGAGCCATGAGCCATGGCTCAGAAAATAGCATTATGTGACTGGGCACGCAGCTGCTGGACAACAGTACTTTATATCCAGTGAACTCAAGACATAACTTAAGGATGCTGGGCCCCAATGACAATGTTGGCTTAAAGTAGTGTTAGCTTGTTCCTGTGCCACATTGGGCCATCCTCTGTTCCACAACAGATGCTTGTAGGAAAATGATTCATGATTAAACAAACACACATAGAATTATCCAGACTTTTTAATGCTTTGTTTTCAGGCTTTTTTTAGCATACCAGTTCCATGTTCTAATTACAGTAAGACACACAAGCAATTGCATTGAGACTCTTGCAGGAGTGACAAGCCATGTACTGGACATACGAGCTCAGACAAGCATTGCTGCTGAAGTTCTGTGTTGCTGAATAGTAGCAGCAGCACACAGGCTGAGGTGAGCAACTTGGCCCTGACTGTCTCTGGCCATGGTGACAGACTTGCCAGTCTGAATGAAGAACATTGGCAAGAATTTGTAAGAAATTTGATGACTTTTGTGGTAGCAGTACATTTCTTCCTTACTTTCTGCTGATAAATGAAGTCTGAAAAGATGAAGTGGAAGTACAGTCATGGTTTCCTTCGGTCTCATGTGTGTTCAAGAAGCTGTCCAAGGATGGGAGTGTGTTTTCTCCTGTGTCTTACCAAATTCTTTGTCTGGATATATTATCAAGTTTGATTCAAATTCTGCAATCTAGAAGGACTAGCAAGTAATAAGTTTCTCTTTCACAAACCATTTGTTCCATTATTGTGTTGACTAGCCTATCTCTTGAGCCTGGTGTGTGCACCAGGATGGCTGCTTAGTTCCTGGACTGTAAGTTTCCTGTCACAGGGCTAGTTTACATATTGCTTCTTTATGTGGTACCTAATGAAAATGATGCCCTGATTTTAGGTTTAAGGTTCCTTGCTGACTTGGCTGGAATGGTGCAAGTACACAGGATTTTGCCTAACTTGCAAAAACTTCTTATATATTATTAAACTTTTTCTGACAACGCACAGTCAATCTTAATGAAGTGGACAATGGCCAAGTTAGTAAAAACTATGTCTGTCAGGAAAAAAAGAGGAGTGAGGGGTTAAGCTCTCTTGTAGTCTAACTTATTAAACAAGCATATGAACAGAAGCAATAGGATTTGGAAAATGTTGCTTTTGGCTTTAACAGTTCTGAAAGTAATATTCAATAATGAAGAAAACTGAAAGTTTTGTTCTTTTCTCCCTTCCTTTCCCTCAGTCTCATTCTTCCACCTCACCTATGTTGTTTTGGTCTCCTGTCTCCCCTAATAGGTGCTGCTGCTGATTGATATCCAGGTTTCTTACATCAACACCAACCATGAAGACTTCATTGGCTTCGCAAAGTATGTATATATATATATATATACACGCATAGGTTGTTATAAAGACTGTTAGGGTGTTCTATTTTTCTGTTTGTTTGTTTGTTTGTTTAACTAAGTTCTACCCAAGTCTTATATTGTGACAGTGGAGAATGCAAGCTGCAAAGTCCCCATCAAGCAGGAACGTGCTCTTTCTCAGTACGCATAGTGCTGGACTCTTGTCACCCTTGTAGGGGTAACCTAGTTCACAAGCCTGGTTTCACTGAAGATTTTATCGTGGTCTAGAATCACATCAATCTCAAGAGACAGCTTTGGCGAAGCTGGTGCTCTCACTATATCAATTTTAGGGCCACATAAATGTATATTATTGGTGGTCTTTCAATATTGTTGCTAACGCATGTTTTGGGAGCTGTGATTCCACGTGAAACAGTTTTGCTTGGAGGAATACGTGTCACTGAATTTTAAGTGTGCCTGCTGTTTGGCTACAGAGGATAATAATAGCAGAATAGACTCCAGGGCCTGGTTTGACATTCTCCTTGCTTAATTGAAAAGACTGTGAGAATATTCTCCAGGATGTTCTCCCTAAGCTCCCAACATTTTTTTTTCCTCAGAGACTTCATAGCAACATAGCTTTGACACCAGTAAAAATGTTAAGGATGTCTTCATGCTTCGAAGAATAAATGTTGCTTCAGTTGTATTCATTTGCCATAACAGTGTTTGGAATCATAACAGGTTTCATCTATGTGTGATGTCAGCAACAACACTTGGCACCACCTTACATATTATATTATGGCCTGTTCTAGTTAGCACTGGAAAGGAAGGTCTACATCTTTGACAGTGTGTCTTGAAGGTTTAATACAGGATTCAATAAGCTGAGAAGGGAGAAGGCAAAGCCAGGCACTGTTTTTGTGTTTGATGTGAACAACTTTCTCTGGTATTGTTTGCAGGTCCCGCATATCTTTATCAGTTCTCTTGACAAATGACAGGATGTTGTAGGAATGACAGCTGGCCTTCTAGAGGTCAAGACAACAACCTGCCTGCTAGTTACTTCTCTTCATCCTTTGCTGACAGGAAAAAGCTTACTGAAAACACTCCACATATATTAATGGTGTGTATTGTGACCTTGGAAAGTCACATTGTCCCTCCCCTGTACAGGAGGTTGGACTATGTTGAGTTCAGACCAGTTTGCTCTGGGCTTTGTCCAATCACATCCTGCAAAATTCCAAAACCAGAGAGTGTCCAGGCTTTCTGTGCAGTCTGTTCCTTTGACTGCCTCTCCTCGCTGTGAAAAGATGTTTCCTTGTGTCAAATTGGAACCTCCTATGCTTTAAAGCTTTGGATTATGGAGTGCCAGGTCTATCTGGAGCTATTTCATTATGTCTCTCCCCTGGAAAAATCCTCTTCATGGATGCTGTTACTAGAGCCTGTAGGGTCTGCGGTCCTCACTGCTACATCTTTTCCAAGGAGTTGCAAAAGTCCAAGTTCACTGTCTTGGCAAAGCTTCTTCCTCTTTTGCCAGTTGAGATTTGGAAATCCCCAGCCCCTGTGTGAGGAGTGTGAGGAGATAACAAATGGCTCTCCCCTTAGGTTCACTAATAACTGTAAGTTTAAGCAAGGCTGTCTAGGGGTTGGAATTGATGGCTAGGCAAGTATTTTTGTTGACTTGTGATCAACTGGAAGAAAAAACTTGATTAACTAAGAACAATTTAAAATGTAAAATTTATTTGTGAGCTAAACAGTAGAAATTACAGATTTTAACCTGTAATCATATTGTTGTTATAACAATTATGCTAAAACTTAAAAATGAAATCATTTTGGGGTAGCATGCAAACTTCTGCAGCGTCTAAACATCCTGGACTGTAGCTTCCTCAGATTCCCTAGTGTTTCCTTTTGTTTCCTGAGCCTCCTAGCCAGCTGTCTCTGTGACTGCAGTATTTTATAAG
This sequence comes from Penelope pileata, assembly GCA_013396635.1. Taxonomy (NCBI): domain Eukaryota; kingdom Metazoa; phylum Chordata; class Aves; order Galliformes; family Cracidae; genus Penelope; species Penelope pileata. Next base: position 205,480 of record WBMW01004734.1, on the reverse strand, counting down.
CGTAAGTCCTGTGAACCTTGTTCATATGAATGAGAGCTCAAGGCATTTCAAGCTACTTTGCAGAATTGCAGAGTTTTGGGCAGTTACAGTGCAATGTGAATTGGCTTCAGAAAGATTTAAGGGTGCCAATATTTAGAATGTGTAGTTATGAAGAAATGTATTTATTCTGAGGCAATCTTAGAATATTAGTACTTGTCTCATTTAGCAGTATGAGTGGTAAAATGTTGGGATTATGGCCCTAAAGGCATGATCAGGGTTGGGACAAAGCTGAGCTCGGTGCCCCAGCAGTTCTTTGGATCAGTAGCTCTGCACAAAATGAGTTCAGCCTCGGGGCCTGTAGACTGTGATCCAAGTACATCTATCTTTCTGACTCTTTCAGAGCAGTGTTTGTAGCTGATCTAATATTTATGTTTTCTTCGTCAGTTAATCAGTGCCTGCTGAAATGGTATAATCTAATCCAAAGAAAACTTGCTGTCACCAGTGGCTGCTCTGGTGGTGGAGTAGCAGAAGCCTGCTGTTTGAATGCTTTGTCTTCTTTCCAGCAATATTGTAATTGTATGGCCTAACACTTAGAAGCCACAGAATGCAAAGGTTCTTAGGATTAATGGCAACTTGTATGTTTGAGAAAGGAGTGTGCTTTGTTTCAGGAACTGGGAGTAATTCAAGAATTAAGAAAAATATTTAAAATGTTTTAATTTCAGATATGTTCTGTTCGTATAAGTTTCCAGCTTTTTGAACCAACTTTGTTGCAACTTCATTCTTTGGTTAAATTTACACCCTGAAAGAGCATATAAATATTAGAATAATATGCAAAACAAACTGTTAAGACAAAGCTATTAAGAATCCTCCAGCAGAGGAGGATTTTGTTGTGCTGCTCTGAATTAGAGGAATAGCTCACTTTTGGTCTCTTTTCTAATATTTATAGCGGCTAATGTTTCCAAATTTATCCATAGGAGCCATAATTTCTCTGTGCTTTTAGTAACCTTTACCAATGTAAGTAGGATGTTGTTGCAAAGGAGATGATCAGTAGGAGCTGTCTGTGCATATCGCTTCTGTGCTAAGCAGGCAAATATTCCTATAAGACAAAGTAAGTTGAAATAAGAAAAAAATAGTTGAAAGATGCACATCTGTGCAATGATTTTGCTGTGTTTCTTTGTTGCACTAGCTTTCTGTGCTGGAACCGTAAGTGACTGTTACTGCTAAAATCTGCTGCTCAGGATCTGGTTTAGTTTTTGAGTTTCTTCAGTATAACTTTTTTCCTCTGCTTTCCTTAGCGCCCAACAAAGAAGCAGTCAGGTTAACAAAAGTGCAGTGGGAAATCAGGTAGGCACCTTAACAGAGAACGGATAACGGCATGTGCAAGTTAATCCAAGCTGTCTGGTTTTCTTGGCTGCATTTAATTTTTTGTAAATCTAAAGTTTACCATTTCTGCTTGAAGCACATATAAAACACATCATCATCTCCATGTTTTACTGAAGTTTTCAGTGCCACCTCAATTTCATTGCAAGCATCATTTACTGTTTAAAAATCTGCTACTGCTTGCCCTGCTGGTCGGTGCCTCCCCTGCCATTTAATGCATTGAATCTCTCATGTTACACACAAATGCATTTTTCCATTGACTGCAAACTTGTGAATTTCAGAATCCAAAACACTGGTGAGTACTCGCTTGTGTGCGCTTTGTCATACAGTTGTTTTTTCTTGTTCTCACACACTCATGACTTAATAGCAGTGAATGGGCAATTCAGCAAAAGCAGATTTGCCTTCACCTCTGTTGAAAGTTTTCAGTTGACTTCATGAAGATGTTGACTGTGCATCATCATCTCTCGACCTAAACAAAGAATAACTGCTGGTCTCAGAGTAATTAGCATTTTCACTGAGATTCAATAATAAAATCAGTTGGTTGTTAGTTTTTAGCCTCTAATGATATGGGGTTGATTCTGCAAGGTGCTAAGTGCTCCTGAGCTTTGCTTCTTCCTTTGCTTTTGTGTGGGCCGGGAGTGCTCCGTACTTCACAGGATCGGTCCTAGTTTTAATATGAAATGAAAAGAATGAAAATGCTACAGCTTTGAGGATTTCTGCTCACTTTGAGGGTTTTGCAAAGTCTTAAACAGGAAAAAAAGAGTACTATGAAACTAGTACACCCTTTAATAGGTTTTTAAAAATTTTATTTTTAAAAAAAAAGACAAACTAATTTTGTATAATTGCACACATTGAATGTCTTCTTGACATTTTCATGAGCAATGTGGTCAAAGGTGAGAGGTTGCAGTTTTCAAATATGACCACTGAGTTTAGATCCCTCAGGTACTAAACCTGAGGTTTCAGCAAGTCTCCCATTGTGCTGTCATAAATGAGAGTTGTAGGATTTTTTTTAATAACTCAGCCATCTTTTTGGGGATGGAAAGCCAATCTTTCTCACACCAAGAAATTGGAAGTTAGTTTTTAAGATGTTAGTTGAAATAACTCCATTAACTTCTTGAATATGGTGGTCCCCCGGAGCTTGACCGGAGAGTAACATTTTTGATATAATATATGGTTTGGACTAAAATGAAAAAAAAAGGTTGAAAGGTCTAAACACTGAAAAAGCTTCAAAGACTGGTCTCCCCCCTCTCAGGAGAGATTTCCTTCTTATCTAGCTGTGCTGGAACATGTGTCAAATACAACAACTGTCATCACTTTGGAGTGTCCCATAAAAGGAAAATCAACCAGTTATCTGACTCTTCAAAAATACACAAATGAAATGGATGATTTTTTAATTAAGTGAATGTTCTCTCTCTAAAGAAGTGGTGATGAAGCGTGGAGTTTTAAATTATAGGTTGTAACTCAATTACTTATTGGTATAAAGAACTTTGCTGAACCTTTTATTTTAAAGATAATGAACAAATGTTTGTAAGTTAATTGTTTGGAGTTGAAAAGAATGAGAAAATGTTTCTGAAATAAAACTTCATTTTTGCAATTTGCTATTTCAGGGAACCAATCTACCGCCTTCAAGGCAAATTGTACGAGCTAAGTTCTGTAAGCTTTATTGTTGCTTTTTCATTTAGCTTCTCAGAGGAAAAGTTTGTCTCTAACTCATTGGGTTTTTTTTAATACTTGCTACTAAACTACTTAATGTTAAGCTGTTTTATAACCCTTCCTCAACAAAGTATAATTGCAGTTCATCACTTAACTGCTACTAACCTGCTGTTACAAGTATGAACTAGCATAACTTCAAATGTTATAGTAAACTGTGAGTAAAATTAATATTTTATAGTTCACCAAGTTTCTCAAACTAAAATGACTAATTGATGTTTATTTTATTATATAATTGGAAAGCAGTATTTTTCTGATGTGGGTGCTTCTATTTATAGTAAACCTTTTTTTTTTTTCTTTTTTTTAAAGGGTGGGCAAATAATATTTTTTGGTAACCAAAAAGAAAGTTTAGTTATTGTATAAATGAACGTGCTGTTTATGGGTACAGGTACTGTTATTGGCATTTTGTTTGTTTATACAAAGGAATTGCCTCTGATAGAAAAAGTGAGTCTATTAGTAAACTTAGAAATATCTAAAGCCTTTTTAGCATTCTTCTCCTAGCTCCAGGAGGATCAATGTGTCATGGACAGGCTCCTTTCTAATCCTTTCATCTCATGAATAAATAAATATATGAATTCATTTAATATTACTAATTAGAATTAATTGTCTAAACAGCAGGTAATTTTATAACAAGGTACTCCTGGTTCAGTGATGGTTGGGTGTGAGAAGTAAATCTCTGTCATGTGCATTTGATATCTGTGCTGAAAACATTCCCATTTTTCCAGTTTGGTGCCATATCATTAAATTATATTGGTTTAGCTTTGCTTGAAATGTTATGCTGAATAAAGAAAAAAGGCAGTACTGATTCTAACAGCAGCTGAACTGAACCTCTCAGGAGATGAAGATCATTAAGTTTTCTTGGATTTGTGGAGTGCTCATTTGCAATCACATTGCTTTTCTGTTTTGTAATTTGCTTTGAACTGGTATGATGCAGATAACTATTAACTATCTGTGTGTATCTCAGCAATAAAATGTGCTTAGCAATGTTGTATTTATGGAAAAAATGCAAATTCCTCTTAACAGATTTTTGCTTCTTTTACCCCTACTACTAATTTATCCTCTCATGCTCAATCTTTGGCCTTTCTTGTTTGTCTTTTCTTTGCTACCGCCTGAGGTTTTGACCTGACTCCACAAAGTTTCTTTTTAAGCCACAGGTTAGTTTGTCTTCTACTTTGCTTGAAATAGTCAATATAATGCTTGGTTTCGCATGGCACACTAGCAGGATCTGGATCCTGAAGGCTGACCTGTTCTTAGCTGTTGTATTATGTGTGTGCAGATTTGGTTTTGTTTAAAACTCTTCCTGATAAACTTCAGAAGATGAGGGTGTCATGATCCATGTGCCCAGTCAATACCACAGTACGTGAGAATGCAAATTACTCAAATTATAGAGGATTAAATGTCATTCATTTAAAAATTCTGGTTTGTGTTTCTATTTCTGGGGTAAAATCTGCTGCTGTGCTCAAAGTTGCCCATGGAATTGGAGAAGAGGATTAATCTGAACTATGATTTTAATGTCAATGTCCAAGTGATTTGGAGATTTGGGTATGAAGGTTTGTTTGACCCACCTCTTTTCCAGCATTACACCCACAATCTTACTCACTTCCTCAGAACACAAGTAGCATTCAGACCCCATCAGTTGGCCTCAACTATTGTGCTAATAAAAAACTCTTTCCCTAGTGGTGCCTTCTTTCTTTCTTGCTTTCTTTTTTTTT
>WBMW01004734.1:157123-200668 GCA_013396635.1 Penelope pileata | reverse complement strand
TTTTTTTTTTTCTAAATTAATCATGCATCATTAGCATAGTCTTGTCTTCAGATATACTTGAATCATGTTACCTTGAATGACCCAGGAAAAAATATGTGTACAGAATCTTACAGCAACTGGATGGAAATGGAAACTTGTGCCACACTCAGTGAGGTGGTCACAAAAAATCATGACCGGGCTGTTCTGTTAAGAAATGCCAATATTTCTGAAAGATTCTAGAGGTGATGCTCATACGCAACAGCATAATGCTGAACTTTGAAATATCTTGAAAGAGTCATGCTGCTGTTGAATTTTCGCCTTCTCAGGACTAGAGAAGTATTGCTGTACCAAAAGGCATTTACTGATACTTATTTTTAGGTTATCATTCCTTTATGATTGACTTAGTCACCTCAATGTTTGTTTAATTACATTTGGAAGCATATTCCAGTTTTGTACTGCTGAGTGTTAGTAGACACTAAAGTTTTCCTTAAAGTAGAGATGTGGACTTGCCACTGCCTTTTTTTTCTTTTTTAAAGTTATGTGGTACATTGTGCAGTGATTTCAGGGAAGCAAAAAGTCGTTTCAAGAAGACGTGTTCTAATGCTGAGCACAAACAAGATGCATAATCTGATCAGTTTATATTCTGTAATTTAGCAAATCGCAGTGAAATACTGTATTAGGCTTCTCTATTCTCTTGTTCCCTTTTATTCTCTGTAGTGCAAGAATCTTCATAGTTGAGCCCAAAGAACCAATAGCTTGTAAGGATGTCTCAGTAGTTTCTGCAGATTTTTTTTTTTCCCCACAGTGTGCTTACGACTTGGGAACACCTACTGTGTCACAGTGGTGAGGTAGAGACTTGTTGTGTGTTCAGAACATCAGCTGGGAGCTAAGTTAATTCAACAAAATGCTCTGTGCTGTATAGTTGCTGAAGTAGCCAATTTCATGGTTTTCACACTTGAATTTCTGTCTGCCCAGCCAATTTTGCTCGTCCTGCTTTAAATCATCTTTCAAATACTTCTTTTAGAAGTGGAATGCTTACCAAGTCTCTCATCTATTTCTTTCACAAATACCATCTTTGATTTAACGGAATGAGTAAGACATACAGCAATCCATAAAATGTACCTATTGTGTCAATCACTGCTTTCCTGTTTATCTGTGAAATGGTGGAGAATAAGAAGAACAGATAGGATTTGAGTTTTGTGCAGCAGAACTATCAAAAAAATGACTTCCTTCTGGTTTGTTTGTGTGCATTTGTACCCTCTAAAGTTTCATCTTTCAGACACCCAGATTAGATATCAGGACCCTGAAGGAAGGAACTGTGTCATCTCTTGTTCATCCTGTACATAGAATCCAACTACCGGTTCGAATATTGTCTTCACTAGCTTCTGGCAACACTCACATTTTTCACCTTCCTGAGGTTCCTAAATCATGTCATGACTATCCGGTTTGCGCAGAGTGGCATTTGGAAATACAGCACAAAATCTTGTAGTGGATCTCTTAAGTCCAAACCCCAACCAGAAGGTGAACTGGTGAAAACAATAATGGAAAGCACTACTTTTTTTTCCCATGTTTTTTCATGCTGAGTACTTGAGCGCTGTACAAAATAGCTACCTTGGTAGTTTAAAAACAAACAAACAAATAAGATGTTACTCTTTGGATATTATGGCGCACCAAGATCATCATCTCTGATGTGATGTCCCCTGGAACTGCTTCCAAGTATTTTGTGTCATTATGGTTCATTGTAGAGATCTGGTTATCTTAGAGATGGCAGTACCCTGTTTTTCCAGAGGGGTATAGATGAAACAATTCGAACAAATGGCAGACAAAATACATGTGCCCAAGATATTGCTATAGTTGAGTGTCCCACTCTTCAGCCATGTTGTGTGGGAATGACAGCTGGATCTAATCTTCAGCATGGGATTCTTGAGGAAATAACCGTCAAATTCTTTCCTTTACAAGATAGTGACCAATGTTTGTATTAGCAAGTCGGCTTGTTTCTGTCCACACCTGGTGATGGTGAGATGTGTTGGGCTGTAGCAAGAGTGTCTTCTGGAATGTTGGGGTAGTATGAAAAGCTTAATTCCTTCTTGAATGGCTTGTATGGGTTATGTTTTAAAACCTTAGCTTAGTCTGTGCTGAGACCTCTACTACAAATGTGTTCTTATTGAGAAAAACCTCTGTGAACATTCTACAAAGCCTATCTTAATGATGAGCAAAAGCATTGACTGCAATATGCAGATTACTACGTCTCGTCCATTTTAGGTATTGATTACCTGTAAGGTTGTTGAGCCTGCTGCTCAGGTGTTTCTCACCACTTGTGGAGACCGCCTCTTTATTCCCATTACTGCATCTGTCTTTAAATCACTTACCCTCTCTAAGATCTGTGTCCAAACCAGTTTTCAGTGTTGTGCTGGCCTTGGCTGCCTATGCTTCCTGTGTGTGATACATTCCTTATTGAAAGGAAACCAGCATGTTAAGTTGTAGACAGCATGGTTCAACAGTGTCTTCTCTCATCTCCTCTATGTGAGTTTCTTTATAACTGCCTTGTCAAAAGGAGAACTGCCTTTGAGCATTTGCTGTGAGACTGTTCAGGTATTTAGAGAACCTTAATTTCCTGGATTTTTAAAATTTCTTTCGCAGCTCTGCATTTGTGTACTACAGTGCAGAAAAAAATGAAATTGGTTTGGTTCCACAGTTTAGTCTCTGGCAGGTGCCCGAAGGCCAGTGCACATATTTGTATATATATTCATGTTACTTGTTTCCTGTTAAAATGCTACTTCATTAAACAGCATAAAATGAAATGAAGATTTGATGAGTAATCAAATTCTTATCAGTATAGTTCCTTTAACTTGCACTCAGACAAGTATTCCATGTCTGTTTGTACGGAGAAATGCTGCCTTTCCAGTTTTTTTTTCCTAGTGAACATGAATATTAAAAATAATGCCAAACTTCCACAGAAACTTTTGTGGTACTGGCTTCTCCATCCAGTCTGCTCAGGCCGTACTCTTGAGTTTCTCTGTAGCAGTCATATCCAGTTCTCTCATGGCTTACTGACTCTGCAGAACCAAATCAATTTTCTAAGCAATTTTCTTCCAGGCTGAAAAACCATAGACTGTTTTTGGATCTTCTGTGGTCTTCCTGCTTAGATTGTGGCCTCGTTGGTAGTGAATGGAAAAGCCGCAATCCTCTTATTCATAATGAAATTGATGCTCTCAGATCACGTGCACTGCCAATCTTTTTACCAGTTGGGTGCAACTTCTGATATCTTTCTCACTTGGTTTAGTTGTCAAACACAGCCTAGTCCTTTGCTCTGTGCAATACCAAAACTGGTCAGCGTGGAAGGGAATTCTGTCCCTGAAACTTTCTATATATCGGAGAGTAGGAGAAACAGAATGATCTGAGGTTGCCTGCATCTGTAACATTAGGTGAGTTCTATTTGCTTCTTCAAGATATGATAGGAAGGAAAATTGTTTATTCATGTAGGTATTGGAAAACAAATATTCCAATAAAATTGAGGGCTTCTACGTGCATGATCCGTAAACCAGTTCTCGTGACCAGTCTGTATTCTGCTTCATCTCTGGAGCTCTCATTCCTCCTAAGTTTTCTTTTGTCCCTCTTTGTCTGTATGTTGTGGCCTGCTGGCCATAGTATTTATAGGTATGCTTTTCCCTATGTTCTTTTGTCTTGGAGTCATATCTGTTTTCTCCAAGCTCTGCTTTATCCATTTTTTGATCAAAATTATTGCCTTTATAGTTTGCTTTTCTTTGTTTCTTTTCCTCTTCTACCTTATGAAAAGAAAATAGCTCTCATGTCTCTCTCCTTACCACATCCTATCTTAATTTCAAAGAAAGTGGACTCTGAACTGTAGAAAATCTTTCAATTTCTGGAAGTCCCCAACACGTGCCAGAAACTACATGCTTCCCCAGAAAGTTGGTGCTGTTCCACTCCTCCATGTTCACAAATGGCCTTAACAGTTACACTAGAACAGTCAGTGTACTTGGATGTTAAGTTGTGTGGATTTTCACTATGTGTTATTATGCAGGAAATGAATACAAGTTTGTATTATCCTTAGTTCATTCATACTTGCTGTAAATACAACATGGTAGTCTTTAGGCTTCTCTCTTTCTCCAGCCTTTTGACTAAATGACAGGAACCTGAAAAAATCTCCGTTTTGAATTTACTGGACTGAAAAAATATATCTATGCTTGTTTTATTTAATAATTCTTCGTTTAAAAGAGAGAATGCTGCAGCAGAATAATGTTAAGTGAATAATGAACTTAATTGTGCCTGACTGCACCTCTGCACAGGTCATCCGGAAAGGCTGGCTGACCATCAACAATATTGGCATCATGAAAGGAGGATCCAAGGAATACTGGTTCGTTCTAACTGCAGAAAGCCTGTCCTGGTACAAAGATGATGAGGTAAGAAATGTAGAAATTGTATCTGTTGGTAAAAACAGTCTTCTGACATCAGCTTAAAATATTAAATTAACTGACTTGAAAGAATGATTTAAGTTTTTGCCTGTGTGCTTTTAATTTTCTATTTTTGATTTATGGAGAATGGTGACCCTCTAAGATTTCTGTCAAAATATTGGTAACAAATCTAGGGTGTTTTTTTTTTTTTTTTTTTTGGACTTTTTCACCTCTTATGTTTTTACACGAGTCTAAAAAAGGAAAAGCCTATTTTGGAAGGTTTTGTTTATTTTTCTGTGTGTGTTTGTTTGGACTGTGCTTATATCTACTGTAAGTTGATCATGAACTGTTTAGGTACAGTTACTCCTAAAAGTGGCTACAGCAGCTGATTTAGTGATAACAACTGCTCCTTGGCTTCCTATTCTGAGAGACTGAAAAGCCTGTCTGCAGAGTTCTGTTCTGAATTGTTAAGGATGTTGAAATTTGCTACTGGAAAGCCAAAAAATGCACCTTGCTAAGTGCTGCTGGTAATTATTAAATCTGAGGTAGATAATAAGAGAACTGGAAAAAGCTGTTCTATGATAAACAAGATGTCCATGTTCCTCACTTTATTGAATATGAATATGTTATTAGACAATTTTGGGAACCAATCTTTTGCTGATCTGTTCTACTTGGTCATTTTTTGTAACTATGTTACCAATAATACCCTCTATCCAAAACTGAAAAGCAGTTCTCTTGTTAATTTTTGAAGGTTTGAATGGGATTGTTCTGTGCACTATTGATGATTTTTCAATTATCGTTGCAAAATTGCACAGGTAAAGAGAGCTTTTAGTGAGCTATAAAACATCATTCAATCCTTCCATCTTATTCTAAGTAATATTGAAATATTGAGTTACTCCCCCAACAAAATAAGGAGTTTGTTGATGGAGACTATGTAGACACTTCATATTCTGTTTGAACTAACATAATATTTACTGCAGGGGAGTTTCTGGAACCACTGACAAGAGGTTCCTGTACTTCCACACAGGAACTGCAGGACTCAGAGCTCTGCTGAGTTCTGCAAATCCCGAATGTGGTATTTGTGAGAAGCAGTTACTGCAGTAATACTGCTGATGGTGGAAATTGGGCTGGTCAGCAGAGTTTTGTTTTGTTTTTTCCCTGAGTCTGTAGTCATTTTGGAATCTTAAGTAAATCATAAGATTGATGAACAAATTAGGTTAACTTTGAAGATTTTGCCTCTTACCCCTTTATTTAAGGTTGACAGGGATTCAAGTGTATCTTCTGTAACAGGAAAATGATGACATTTTCGGTCAGAGGGGACCTAAGTGCTAAGTGAAGACAGAAAGTTTTATTCTCTAATTCCTAAAATATAATTTATTGCAATATCCTAAACAAATAAAAAGAAATGCAAGGATGCCTTTATGAATGTGAAAATTTGAAGCTGTCATTTCTTTCTGATCCACGTGGAAGAAGTTACTGTCTTGGACAGTCTTGGACTGTCTTGGACAAGGCACAGGGAACTGACTGCAGGTAAGTGACGTGGTGAAATCTGCACCCCTTCCTATTTTCCATCTCAGGCACTTGGAGATGCATCTAAGATGTGTCCTGGTGCCTTCTGAGGTAGTTTTTCTGTTGGTTTTTTGAGTCTTATCTTTGTTTAGTGGGAAATGTGAAAATCCCTCAAAATATTTGTGGAATGTCTTTTGCTGTGCAGCTTTAAAATCACTGGTTTGTTTTTATAGTCTGCGAGAGACAGTCACCCGGGAACCTTGGAATAGAACATGGAGGGAATTGGCTGCTCTCTGATTTCCATATGTGTATTTTAATTTATTTTTTTAAAGTTTCTTAATTGCCAGCCAGTTGTGTTTGAGAGTCCTGGAAGTATCAGTGGTTCATTCAGGCTGATAGGGGAGATCACTCAGGAATCTCTTACAGTAGTAAGAGAAGATAACGGCACAGTATTCCACGTTTTGCTGGTGGATGGAGTTCCTTGTTAAGGACACATTTGCTGTATGATTTGATTATTCTGTCCTGGGAAATAGTTCACAAAGTTATGTTGGATTTTTTAGTATATATTTTTTTCAGGGCCTTTCTCAGTAGGAATTAAAAATTAGGGAGGTCTGTTTTAGTCACTTTCTGGTGATGGGCAAAGCTTGACCATTCGGTTAATCAACAGACCAGGGACTTGTTTCAGAAACAAAACTCCTGGCTTCTGAAAATAGAGCAGCAAATATTTGTTCTCCTGGCTGAATTCCAATTGGTATAATTACATCTGGTGCCCTTAAAACGTTCTCCTCACTTCCAGCTCGCTTTGGTAGCTGTCACATCCTGTTCTCAGATCGTCCTAGAAAAGGCTGTGTGCTGCCGTGTCTCCACCCGGGGAAGATACGTGGCGTTCAGCGACGTGTGAAGTGATACTCGTGTTTACGTGCCTGCCCCGTGCCCGGGTGCACGCTCTGGGAGGTCGCAGGGAGTTCAGATCCCCCGTGTCCCTTCTGGGGCCCTTCCACAGCAGCGGGAGCCTCTCCTTGCAGCCAGGGAAGATGCAGCAGGTCTGCTCTCACCTCTGTTCTCCCCAGCAGCTGGCCAGCCTCTACCCTTGAGCGAGGAAAGCTGCAGCTTCTGGTGCACCAGGGAGCTCTGGCAATGCACTGCGCAGAGCCACGGCACTCACTGGGACCTCTGGGGCTGTGTTCCCCCTCTGTAAGCTGAGCCCGTTTTGTGTAGTCTGGAATTCACTCGGAGATGAAAATCTCCCTCTGAATGCGAGTAGTTGCTTGCTAGTGCCATTAGGAGGACGTGAATCATTTCTCTGACTTGCGAGTTGTGGCTTTCCTAGCAGAGAATGCAGTGGAATGCGTTTTGAAGCAAAAGATTTCAAAATGTGTTGAATGATATCAGTATCAAAAGGAAACCAACTGTTTCTTTTGCTCCTTATTGATGTGGTTTTGTTGCTGCTCAAACATACAAGGGGATCTTATTGCTAGATGAGATGAGACCCAGTGCCTAAGAGTACTTTTTAGTCTTATAGTTATGGATCAGCGTGGTACAGCGGTTATACTGTTAGGTTGTGCCCCCTAATCTGAATTAGTTTCTGACCCTGCAACTGTACGTTGTTTGTGTTCACAAACCTGGTGCATGACCGTGACTTTGTGCTTTTCCACAGGCTTAAAATTAAGCGTGGAAAATGCTATGTGCTGCTTTGAGACTGTTGTAAATTAAGTGCAAAATTAGCACATTCATTCAGCTCACAAATAGAGTTTTCTTTAGTGGAGTACTCCACGTAATACTAGCTAAAGTGTTATGAGGCATGCCTACAGAAAAAAAAAAAAAGATTACGTCTGAACGTTTTAGCTCTCAGTTGACACTGCTTTCGGTAGCACAAAAATCTATACAATTTTGTGTAAAGGTTCGTTTAATAACCAGCCTGCAAATTTGGAGTTTTGGAGTGAGCTGCTTCTATGTTAGGATAGTATGGGCTTTGGGAACGTGGGCTGCCTTTCTAGCCCAGGACTCAAAGCTCCCTATCATAACCCAAAGGACACCATCTGCAAAGCAGGGTAGCGTTTTTACAGGGCATGGTCAGAGAATTTATTATTCTTTCCAAAGCATCCCAAGGTGTCAGTGGCGTTACTGATGTGCAAAGGATGCCAAGCTGGGCCTGGAATAAGAACTTGTAAAAAATGTCATATTTTTGTTCATTTGAAAAAGCCATTTTATTCTTATTTCCAAGTCAAACGTTTCCTTTTTGCTTCAATAGTAAAGGGCAGTATCCAGTGGTAGATACAGCTTCTAATCGAATTGCACGGTTTCTTCCCAATTGTAAAACTCGGTGAGGTTTGGGAGGGAGCTATGAAAATAAACGAGGGCGTAAGAGAGTGAAAAAGGGGCGAAGTTGCTCTGGGGTCTGGCATCAAGTGTGTTTCCAGGATTAACTTGCCACACGGTGAGCTGTGCTCAGCTCCTATGGCTCACGGCAGTGTTGGTGGGTCCGTCCCGACAGTGCTCTAAGAACGCCTCGTGCTCGAGTTTGATGGCTGAGAGCTCTGTCCTCCCATTGACAGCGGTGCCGCAAAGCCACGCGTAAAGAAAACCTGTTGTTAGTGAGTGAATGAGAACAACTAGGAAAAGAGTACTATAGAAAGCACAGTAGAAATTTCAGCAGTGGGTTTTATTGTACTTTGTAGGCACTGTTGGTTTGACTCTAGGTGGGTTGCAGGACGCGGCTTGGTTACTGACCGACCGTCTGAGATCCAGAGCGACTCGTGGCTGCAGCGCTTGGTGAAGATGCTCTGGGGTGGCAGAGCCGTCTCCCATGGCCGGCTGTCCCTCAGGCTGGGTTGTCATGTGACTGCCTGTCTGTGCCTGCTGTACAGGTGAGAGGATGTTCTGCACAGCAAGTGTAGACAGGCAGACACATGACAACTCCGTCCAGCCAGTCCCTTGGAGCCATCACCGCTGGCGGGGATCGCTTTGTACCAGTCCGGTTTGGGGGGCTTGGATGGGGGGAACACACATAACAGAACTGAACTTTAAAGCATCGGGAGCTGTAGGACAAGAACATAATTCGATTTTATTCAGAGAAGAAGCATTTCAGTACATCAGTTGGCATTGTGCTTTCGACACATAGAACACTGTAAAAAGCAAAAAAGGATTGAAACCGTGGTTTATTTTATATGCAACTCATACAGGAGTCTGCCTGCGTACTGTACTCGCGCGTGGTAATGTAACCAGATGGTTTGGCTCTTCTTGGAAGCACAGAAATACTGAAGTTCAAGATAAAGGACATGTTTACACAGTACATATTTTCTAGGAGCAGATAAGTACAATAATCTTGCATGGTAAAAATAAATAAAAATCTTTCTGTATAAATGGAGACAACAACTTGCGCATTCACCCAGTTCAGGGGAATGTGCTGGAAAGAAAACCAGTTGCATTTTCTATCAATTCTGCTAATATGTGAGAGCTATCCACTTAACACATTTCTTTAGTATTTTGCTTTGCATATGATTTCAATTTAGCTTTCTCTCAAAATCCATGCTTTATAAGAAAACAAATTTGTAGAGCTTCAGTAGGTTTTTCAGTTAAATATTAGCATGCAAATAGCATCATTTTAATCACAAGATGAGCTACTTTGCTACGTATAAAATACACACAATGAATGCAATCCAGTTTTGCAATGGCATTTACACCATCGTTAAAGGGTTGTTGCAGAAAGTATCAACGCACTGGATGCAGGAGAGAGGTAGGAGGTAAATAGTTGTATCACTTTTTTTGGTACAGATGAAATGATTTTGTTTTATCCTGGTGTTCTTAAATCCCTGTTGCTCACTAGTGCCACCCTAGGTAAGCAAGGAGCTTTCAAGCTCTTCTCAATATATCCCACACACAGCAGCAGCAAAGCACTGAAGCTCTTGCCTGAGAGCTGATTAGAAAAGGGCTGAATTTACCAAAGGGCTGATGGTGTGGATGGTGCTAAGTTTTAAATTAGTCCACTAATAAATTAATATGCAGTAATTGCTCTATTGTAGCTCTAATAATTAGTTTGCCCTAAAGAAAAAGATGCCTTAGCTCATGTACGAGTTGGAGTATACAAATTCAGGATCTCAACTGTGTGAATAAAATACAGCTATTTTCCTTGAAACTAACAACATGGAATAACATCTCTTGAAAAATTCATCAAACACAAAACTTGACCAGCTAATTCCGACATACTACATTAATTCCAAGGCATTGAATATGCTTCCTTTGATTTTATAATATGCTGGCTTGAAACTTTACTTAAAACTACAGCAGTATGAGTGGGCTTTAAGCTGGCATGTCTTCCCTCTCACTTGACCATTTTAGAGAAGAAAGTGTCAAGTTCAAAGTACTTTTAAAGCACATAGAAAACATTGCTTGTTTTATAGATTTCATCAAATATAATTTCTGAATTTAGGTGTCAGATAAATCAGTAGTTTGGGAGAAAATTAGGTCCCAGTTTCTGTGTTATGGATCTTGGAAACAACGAAGAATTGTACAGTAAAAATCAATAGTAAACTATAGCATAAAAGGATTGGAAAAACAAAACCAGGCATTTTCATTAATCGGTTTTCTATTAGCAGCTATAAGGGAACTTGTGCTAGGAGTAAAAGCTGTAAGTGGAAAGATTGTGCAGTCTTTCTAATAACTGTACACAAGCAGAATTCATCCAGGAATCAGCAAATGGCTTGACTTTCTTCACTGAGGCAAATTTATTTTGCCTTTGGTTATTTCGCTGGGAACTGCTAATGCTACTGCTGTATCTATCTCCACTTGATTCTCCTTTAAAAGCTGGTATACCTTAAAGGTTGGGATTTCAGTTCAGTTGATAAAAGAGCTAAATGTTTGTGTGGTCTCTCTCTGATTCATTCATTAATTCAGGAAAAAGGCTTATGAATATTTTAGAAAACTCGCAACAAAATCCTATGATTTCCAGTATTGTATTTCCAGGAGCCTATATTAAGGATCTGGCTTTAAATATAGGTAGCTTGGAAATAAAGTTGAGAATTATATTCTCTCCAGCTGTGATCAGGACTTATTTAAGGGGAGGTTGTTATTTTTAGGTACTGTTTTGCAATGCAGCACAAAATGCAGCCCAGAAGCACAATAGCATTATTCAGGAAAGCTTCATTCTACACTCTGGCGTTTCCTGTCTTTTTCTAGGTTTAAGCCTGACCATTAATATTAATTTAATTAGGTTTTTGTTAAAATAAAGTGCAGTTCAGGAAGCAAAGCCTTCTGCAAGTGAAAATTAATTTATGCCCTCAATAACATCTAACTAATAATAAAAGAAAAAAGACAAAAAAAAAAAAAAAAAAGCTAAAGATTTACATTCTTAGTTTCTCCAATCTGCTTAACATCTTTTGATTTAAAGATCATCATAACTTAACGCTCTATTTAGGAGTTTAGAGTTGTTTGCAAGGGTTTTGCTCATGCTCTTTTCCACCCAGCAGTGACACTTGGGTGGTCTGCAGCAATGCCTGCGGACGGCCGTGATCGTGCAGGGAGGGGGCAAGCAGCGTGCAGGGGAGAGCAGTGTCCCTCGGTCTGCTGGAAATGCAGCTGTGTTAAGCAGCACTGGGAGCACAGAAGGCAGCGTGCAACTAGAGAAGAGGCTGAAAAATGTCAAATGCCTTTTTAATTTTTTTATTTTGCCTATGGATGCTCATTTGCTCTATATCTTTGTAGAGTTAGGTGGCTTCCCGCTCCCCTTCTTTGCTTTCTTTCTTTAAAAAAAAAATATATATATATCGTATAGAAAAAGTTTTAAATATTTTTTCTCTTCCCTATGTAATTTTTTTGATTTTTACTAAAAATTATACTCCTTCAAAGATGAAAGTTCCTGATATTGAACACTGCCCTCTTCAAACGTTCATACCAGCTTTAATTTGCTCTTCTTGCTTTTGGTGCAATCTATGATAGCATGAGCTGTCTCCTTTAACCCCTGCAGCTGGTTTAAGTGCTGGTATCAGTCTGGTTGCACAGAATTCTCTCCATGATTTATCACGTATTGGAACTCACTGATATTTTTTTTAGTTGTTCCAAATAGTAATGATTTTTTTTTTTTGCTCGTGAAAAAATTCTTTACAGCTGTCTCATGTTTATTGTCACGCATATTTGGAACCTCTCATTTCTAGCTATGAAAGTTTTTCTGTACGATTATGATCCGCTAGAACTTTTCTCAACCAAAACAGCCTCGTTTGAAGAGCCAGAGAATCACTTAATTCACTTTGAAAATGTTTTGATTACTGAGCCGAAGTAGATACACTTCCTTATTCCTTGCTAACAATGCAGGCTTTCTTCCCATATCTGCTGCTTTGTGCCCTGCAGCCCCCCCTCCCCTCCCTTTCCCAGCCCCAAGCCAAGGGGGCCTCCGAGATCTCAGCCTCGCGCTCTAAAAATGTAACTTAGAAGAGTCATGGGTGTATGGGAGGGGAATCACTTCCTAAACCCAGAAAGGTCATTTAAAATAAAGATTAATGCAAATAGAGGGCTAGAGATAAGAGAAACACTCGCCCCATACGTTTCCATTGTCCTTGCTTATTTAGCAGAAGTCGCTGCAAGCGGTCTCTAACGGGATTTTTGCTAACAGCCCATTGCTGACCGCTAGCCCGTGGCTAACGATACTTATTTAATTTCTAGATCTGAATTATTTAAAAAAAAAAAAAAAAAAGTAAACGTGGCTATGCGAATAAGCAATAGGTAGAAAATATGATTGCAAGCGATCGATTTCCCCCGAAAGCGTAACTGAGCAAGTTTCTCAATGGGATTTGGAAACCATTTTTCTACTGCTTAAGCAAAAAGTCATAAAACTTTTCAGATTTCTTAAAACTGAAGCAGCAATCAAACTTGAAGAAAGATTGAGAAGTATTAATGCAAGCCTGAATCTGATACCGTTCCTTTAATTTCTACCTATCCCTCTGGCTTTGCTATTAATAACTACATTTAGCTGTCTTGTAATTTCACTTTTAAGTAGAAGGAGAGTAAAAATTCCTTCTGCTCAGACTCTGATGGAGTTAAACCCACTAATTTAATTCTAAACATTATCTTTGGTAAAGTAAAGGAAGAGAGGGAGGGCAACCTGGAAGTATACATACAATTAAAAAAAGTAATAATTATTTTAGTCAAAACGCACAAGGTTGGATGGGAGGGTAAGGGAAATGACAGTGCTAGTTCTCGCTTCCTAGGCTTCAAGACGAGCAGTATGGGCACAGCCACGCTAATGCTACACGGCCATCCCTTCCCAATAGGACTTCTATTGACTATTGAAGGAGCAGTGAGAAAGGTAATCATAATGTACATATTTTTAAAAATTGTCCAGCGTCAAGGCTGTCTGAAATTAACATGCATTCTGCAATATTGCCTGGCTATAATACTAATGGCTGCGTATTTCTGCTAATTCTTTTTATAGTACAGCTACTGAAAGCCTTCCTGGCAGTAGTGAGCACCATATAGATGGGATTTTTTTTTCCGGTTGCAGTAGTTTGTTACTAGTGGTAACTTTAGGGGAGCTGACTCTGGAGTTCAGCTGGTATCAGATTGCAGCCCAGACTTTTTGTATTATTCTGTCCGTGGGGATTTCATTCAGCCTGAGGGTTTTTTTCCCCTACCAGGACAGCTGGAAATTCACCAAAGCAAACTTCTGCATTCGTTTACAAATTCCATTTCTATCAGTGGGATTCAGGACAAAGTAACTTATCATTTTGTTAGAAGATGTTAGAATGTTAGAAGAAATATCAGCAAAGCAAAACTATACGTCAGCGGCAACAATCAGTCGGTGCTGATCACTTATAAGCAATAGCCAGGCAGGTATCGGGATGCAAAGCTGTTTGTTCCTTTATATATTTATTGTTTTTTTTTCCCCCATCACATCCTGCGCTTTCAGAGGTAATTTTTCCTGAACAATAAAATATTTTGTATTCTACACAGCAGAAGCCAAGCACAAAGTAGTCATATATTCCCTATGGCATCCCTCCCAGTTCTCATTAGTACACAGAGCATAGGTTACTTGCAAAGAAGTTTCAGTTGCATGTAAAATCAAAGTACATTTCTCCCAGCAGTGATATAATATATTTTACAATAATTTAAAATAATATTCATGCATTCATTTATATTACTTTATTACTTTAAGAGAAAGTATTTTCTTAAAATTGATCTTCAGATCATAGTTCATAACAAGAGCTACTCAGAACACATACTTCTAGCAAGCCTTTTCTGCATTAAAAACAAAGGATATACTCCTTAGATATATATACTGATTGCTACAAATAAAAAAAAAATTAAATTTACCTTTGTAGTTTGTGGGGAAAAATAAACTTTATTTTAAATTAAAAAAAAAAAAAAAAAAAGGAAATGACCGACTTTAGCTATGCTCTTGTACACTTCTCTAAGCAGTATACCTCTAGGTAGTATACCTCTCTCATTTCTTGCATAGGTTTTAGTAAATCATCAGAGCTCCATCTTTCTTGCAGTGATGACTGGAGGAAGGGGGGGGGAGTCACCTAGGTTCGCCAGGTCATAGGCCAGGTGTTCTTCCAAAGTAGGCCTTACCAGAATGTCTTCCCCGCATTATTCTGCAGTCCTCCTTTTTCACAGTGTCCCTTAGCGTTTCTTATTCCCTAGTGTGCAAAACCTGCGAAGAAAAATACTGTATATGAGATCTGAAAGGAGCAATAACTGTCTTCTCCTTGGCAAGAGCAACTGGCGTCCCCAATAGTCCATGTCGCTGCTTTCCCTTGCCCAGTCTAACCAATGTGCAGACTACTGTACAACAGCATTGTCCTGAACAGGTAGTCTGAACACTGGGGCGACGGAGCAGGATCTCCGGACGCTTCTATTTATTTATTTTAAATCCTCTTTTAGTCTTTGGGAAAAACTGCCTTCCTGCATCACGGGTTGTGCTCGGCTCTCCCTCACACTCTGCAGCACTCACTGAAACACACTGAAGTGCTGTGATTTCCAGTCTTGACGTGGCACATTTGCAGCAGACTGGGGATCTGGCAATGAATTTAGGACCAGGAAAAGGGGGAGGGCTGGGCCTGAGAGTCCATATATGGGATGATGTCACCCTAGGGAGGTTTGGGTATGCACTGTGTGCCGCTGGTGAGACCGCTAGAATTGCCTGCTCTCAGACATGGGTCTGTGTATAAAATGGTACCAGATGTTTTAGTGTAATGTTAAGCAGTCATTTCATCTTCAGGCCAGATTTTTTTCTTCAACTGGGCAGGAAGTGGGCCCCAGTATGGAAAAGCTGTAAAAAGTCAAGATGTACAGTTTCACTGCAGCCAACGGAGAGCGAGTTAACGTAGACGCAGAATTTGCTGTTTTGTGCAGGCTGAAAAACTGAATTTATAAAAAGAATTCAGCTCGAGAATCTACTGCGCTACGCCAATGCTTATTTTGTTTCTTTTTAATGCCTCCAGTTGTGCTTTTATATTTTGGCATTTCAGACCAAGAAAAGGGCAAATAGGTTCATTTTTTCTTGGAACTGTCAGCGGCATGCAGGCTGCCGAGACTTGAACAGTAATTAGAGTTACTTCCTGAAAGTGAAGCCCCCATGAAAAGTCTGGAGAAATGTTCTTTGTCATAGCCTCTACATGAGTAATTAGTTCCACATGTGGCCTTCCTATTTCCCTTCAGCTATTTTGGCTGGCTGGCTGAATACTTTGCTATAGCTCAAGACTTAAAGAAGCTTTAAAGTTTTCATTTCAAGCATCCACTGTGAAAATAGCTATTTCTGGTGTCATAATAAATTGCTTCTGGTAGATCAGTGCTATTAGGCCTAGCATTGTTTTTCACTGGTAACCCTGCTGGTCCCATTTTTCTTTTAATGGTGCTTGGTGGAATTATCCTGCTAAATTTTGTCTTTGATGTTTACCAGATCTATTGAATTTTGCCAAGTATGACTTTACCGTAGATTTTAAGATATTCTCCCCACAGGCATCTATCCTTGTTCTCCTGTAGACTTTTTTTTGTTTTCTCTTTGTTGCTTGTGCTGTTGATTCGGAGTATTGTGCTTGATTTTTTTTTAATCTGCCTTAGCCCACGGTCTAAAACAAAGGGATGCTTACCGCGTGAGCTCTGCTGAACTCCAAACTGGAGGTGGCTTTATATAGGATGTGCGCTTTCTGGAGTTGTTGCCAGTAGCTCTTTTTCTGCCTGGAAGGCTGAGTATTGAGACTTCATTCTGAGAGGTAGATATCCACCAACTTCCTGAACAGCTTTTGGAAGAAGTACACACGTAAATCTAAAGGCGTGCTGTGAGCTCTGCTGTCCTAAATAACTTCTGCATGATGCTGTTCTTCCTAGGTGATGGCAGATGCTCTGAGAGCTGTAGCTTCTAGAGGCAGGCACGATGCAGGTTGCAGTGCTCTGACTTCAGGGAGAATTAACACAATGAACTTGAACGTCAGGGAAAGTGGGTTCAAAGTCTCCAGCCAACGAGAAGCAAAAGTGACCTGCAGACTGCTCTGTCGTGGTAGCACGCCAAGCACTGTGCATCTCACACTGTGCATCCAGTTCCGCCATTTGGATCGTGGTAGGCTGGTACGTATCCAGGCAGGGATGAAGTTTTTTAACTAGCAAAGGCAGAAGTTTGGAGAAGCTATAAAAGGAGCTTTAAGGTGCAGAGTGTTTGACTTGCTTAGAGAAATGTGTAAGAGAAAGTGAACTGATGCGCGAGAGCTTTTACAGGTAAGGCTGTTAAAATGGACAAAGTAGGGAACACCATGGACAAGCCCAGAGGGCTCCTTGTCTACGTATCACAGCACTTTCAGGAGCTGGCCTTTTTGTTATGTTCCCACTTAGCACTTACCCTGTGGAAGAAGAATATGGTTTTAGAAATAGTGAGTAATGAGAGCCTCCTGTAAATGGGACCCTCAGTGTAGTGGGTCAGATTTTCCCCAGCAAGGAACCATCGGCAACAAAGAGCAAGAAACTACTGTGCCGTCAAGAAAAGATGGTGTTCCAGGGATCCTCTCTCCGTACCAGGAGAAGAGGAGGTGGGCTGACATCCCAGTCTCTGCAATGCAAGTTGCAAAGGTCCTGAGCAAACCAAGAAGTAACGCATTAATGATCCAAGCAGGCTCAGGGTCTGAGGAACGTGAAGTTTTGAATCTTGCTGCTGACTGCAGCAGTGTCAGTCTGTGATTTTTTCGTGAGATGGTTAAATAGAACTGGAACAGCTCATCGCACTGTGGCCTGGAAATTCTCCCCCTGTAAGCTTGTTTCCTGGCAAAAATGGAGCTTCGGAGAAGTGGAATACACGAACAGGAGTATGGGGTTGTTCTGGAAGCTCAGAAAGATGCTCAGGCCTTATCAGGGAGAACTTCTAATACAATGCCAAGCTATTTGGACCTCTTAGGCATGTTTCTTTTTCCTTCCTAAGTTCTGCTTGGCTGCTTGCACGCATCTGTGTTAGGCATTTAGACACAGTCCCTCCTTTTTCACTTGATCTCTGCTTGGAAAGGTGTAGGCCCAAAAAAGAAATAGACATTTCCATTCCTTCTGATAACAAGTTCACCTGGTACCTGAAATATTTAACATCTTCTACTGAATAGCTCCTCGGCTGTACCGTGGGTTTTAAAAGCACTTCTGACAAAATGGATATGCTTCTGAGGCTCTTGCTTTGCTATAGTACTTCAATGGCAGGTCACTTTCACGGTTGCACTAATCTTGATTTGGAGAGTTTATATCGACAATAAATTGTTACCAGAGGTCATCCCAAGTGCCTTCCAAACGTGAGGCTAGATTTTTATTTTTCACGAGTTTTATCACCATTCTGACATTTCTGTCGTGCCAATGACCTCAGCCCAGTGATGAAATTCTTTTCCACAAACCTAAAATATTTTTTTCTTTTTTCTTTTCTTTTCTTTTCTTTTGACTTAGAAGAAACCAAGGATTTTGAAAAGTCCAACTCCTTCCTTCTTCATTGACACTTATTTGGAGAACTACCATGAAAAAGAAAATAGCTGTATTTCTGCTTGATTGTTTTCTTTCCCTGGCAGACCGTGTTGTGTGCCCTACTGAACAGGACGGGCATCTTTGAAATGGCCTTGGTGCATAGCTAGCACGGGAGCTATGATGTGCTTCTTGTTGTTTGTCAAGCTTTCTGGGCTGTATTTACACTGGAGAAGTGGCTGAGCTGCTGCTAACAGGCATTTTTACATTAAAAAGTTATTGTAGCAAGTGTCTGGACAATTGTAAATTTTGTATCTCTCGTTTTCAAAAGCTCCAGATATGATCCAGGGAACTACAGAACAGTAAGCTGGATGTCTGCAGCTGATAAATTAGCTGAATAGTAGCAGACAATTGAACAAAGTTATTTTTGAAATCGTTCTGCAAAAGAAAGTCGTCTGCCATAATTTGTTCTAAAGTTTTGCACATCCAGCAGGAAAGATTAACCCTTTTCAGCACTCAAGAAGCTAAACCATGACTTAAGAGGATTAGAAACAGGTAGGCAGAGAGCACAGGGAACAGGATGGATAGGCTGTCTTTTTCATCATAGCAGGAAAAAAAAAAAAAAACGACAAACCACCATGCAATGCTTCTTTCAGGGATCTGATTTTGTCACTAAGGTTAATATTGTGTAGTTGTAAGAGGGCAGCTAGTAACACTAAGATAAGGATGATGGGAGAGAAGAGGCGAGGGCTGAGGAAGCCTCTCCATGTGAGATGAGTGTGTCTGATGCTTGTTTCTGTGGAGTTTGTCACCCATTAACTAACTAACATCACTGACGCCTGCGCCAAGTCTAATGTCATCTTGTAATCCTGCTCTTTGTTGATGCTCCACTGCAGTTTGACTCACTAATTTATTCTTGTTTTTATTAAAGTTTGCCCCTTAGCAATTTGCTACTTCTGGCAAATGCATGTAGGACTGATCTGTGCTTACAGGGAGCTGTGTCCATTGCTATGAGAAAGAGCTGTCAAGCGTGTTGCTCATTTTGCACCTTAGCCTTGTACCATCGGCCTAATCAGTTGATTGTAACTGTGTGACATGAGAAAAAATTATGAGGTTGGCAGCAGTTTGTCAGGGCTTACCAAAGACCCCTTTGGTAAGGGCCCCTCTGTGAAGGCTGCATGACTGCTAAGAGCCACTTCTGTAAGTGCAACTGAGTTTTCTGAGTGTTCTGGCCTTGGTGTCGCAGGATGTGATTTGTTGTTTTATAAATTCCTTTAGTCCAGGTCTGTATGTTCTGGGTTAGCTTCCAGCCTACTGCACCTCTGTTGGGGAGTTCCGTCAGTAAAGCAAATATTGGACAGGTGAACTGCAGCCTCTAAACACCATGTTCCCAGGCCTTTTCCCTTCTCTGACCTCTTTTTCACTTACCCCTCTGGCCTGTTTTCCCTCTTCATCATATACCTGGGATGCCTCAGTGTATTCACTTTTCCACCCTCTCTATAATACTGTTTTCCTTTCCCCCTGTGCCTCTGCTCTGCGTGTGCTTTGCCTCCAGCTTTGCAGGTGTCTGCAAGAGAGGCATGAAAGGGGGAAAAGTGGAGCTGGAGGGGGTCAGTCCATCTACTTTGGGCACCTACCAGATTTTTGGAGGCTGTGTTCCCTCTGTCTTCAGTGAGCAGAGGACAACTCCATGCCAATGAGGTGTGCACCTGTAGTTAGCCAGTGTTGATATCCACCCTTGTGTATGTGAGGCAATAAACAGAAACGAGGTTCAATACTGATGCCACTTCTTTCTTTTTTTTTTTTTTCCCCCGTCATTAGCACTCTGGTTATTTTCACCCTGGTTATAATGTGTGCATCGTTTTGTGGTCTTGTATTGTTCAGTACTTTTATTGCCTTCAGAGCCAGTGGTCAAATTTTACCAATGCACAACCAGAAATGTTTGAAAATAATCAGCGTACCATGGATAAGAAATCTTCATGTATGGGTGACTTTGTGCTCCCTGTGTATTTTCCAGCTTCAGTTCTGTTTGTGGCCATGTAACTGAGCATCTGACCTGATTTTTGGATAGCAAATTGGTTTTAGGGAGCTGTGTATGTTCAGCAGAGTGGTAACAAGTGACTGTAACGACTGAATGGCAATGTTTAGTTTGCATAAAGGTTATTTTGTTCCTGCTAAAATAAATAACTGCCTTGTTGAATTGTTGTGGCCTAATGGGGGAGGTGTCCTCTCTGCCTGTCATGTTTTTCTTCAGGAAAAGAACAGGATATGGAATAGCTTTGACATTTCCTTAGTCATTGCTTACTCATACACAACGCACAATTAGTGGAGATGCAAAATTAGCTGAGCTAAGTTAATTTTCAGAGTAGTGGTGAAGAGCATGATATGCCCTGACTTAACACTGTCTTCTGTCTTGACTGCTGTGATCTCCTCAGACTTTGTTTTAGCCCTGAAGCACTTTAGTGTTAAGCTGTTGGACCCTTTATAAAACCCAGATGTGCGGCTGAATCGAGTGTTCTTTCTCCCCACTCAGACTCAAGTGATTCACTCAGGTTACCACATCCCTGCACGACCACTGCATCTCACAGAAGATGTCACTGCTGCTGCAAAGGGATTGTCGTATTCACTAAAGCAAAAGAACTGGATGGTGAAAGGGAACAAAGCATCTCAGTGCGCATAGGGGGATGCTGTTTATTGCCTAGCAAAAGCAAAGATAGATAATAGATAAGCTTGCCATGGTTTTCTTGGTTGGTTGGTTTTGGGTTTTTTTTAATTCTTTTCCAGAAAAAGTAAAAAAACTTTTTGAAAATAGAGCTGTCTGGGGGAAGAAAAAAAAAGTGTATACTTTATAGAAGTTTCTAGCTAAAAATCTTGTGTTAAATACTTTGGTCTTGTTGGGTTTAGACTGCTGGTTTTGTCTCATTAGAATTTGGGGTTTGATTTACCCCTCAAACATATTTTTGTGAACATTCTTTCTGCTGCCCAACTGAGAGGCAGTTTGTTGTTACTTTTGTGTTGGTGTTTTTTTTCTTCCTGGCAAAATTTTGTGTTGCAGCTATTTCTATGTTTCAGAAACATAATACGCTCTGGGGGCAGATCTTGGAGATCTTTGACTCTAATGAATACCAGTCACGTGAGAGCAAATACATGATTTATTACTTGAGCATATTTTTGATAGTAACGCCTGGAGAATTTTTTAGTGGGGGGAAGGGAGATCAAGAAAGAGAAGGATGCAGTTGGAATTAGTGGCAAAGTGATGTTAAGTCTCACCTCAGTTCAAGGCTGTGGTTTGCAATGCCAGCGTTGTGAATGATCCCAAAACAAAAACATCCATCCTTTTCACATTTAAGAATAATCTCTAGGGAATTGTGTTGTAGAAGCAGATCTTAAAATGAACACCAGCAATATTGCTCAGGGCCTCTAAAACTGAAAGCCATTTCTTCTAGTATTTATTGTCTTTGGCAGAACTGTTATCCTCTCTTTATATTAACTGCTGCATGAAGTGTCGTCTTTGTCTTGCCAAAACTTCTGTTCATAATATAATTTTTTCTTAGGTTGTCTTGCTTTTGATAAAGACTTAACAATAACGAGTCAAGCTCTTGAATGTGAAATTGAGAGTTCCTTTCCTGAGGCTGAATATAGAAATCAGTCGCTGGTACGGTGCCGAGACGTGCACTCTAAGAAGAGGTGACTGTCAAAGAGTCTTGGAGAGCTCCGTTGCTCCAGCTCCATGAAACATTCTGAGTGTACCCACAGAACAGAACCATTTGTTCTCTTTTGTGGTTGAGTTAAAAATTACAGTTTCAAAGATTATTAAATAATATGCAAGGAGTAGCAACATGAGTAATGTCCAAGGGTAGGAATCAGAGTTGGGATTTTGTCTGGCTTTTCTGTAGTTTCTGATTTAATCACCTGCTATTTATTCATCCCCAGTATCTAGACATAAATGTTTAACTTAGAGTTCAGGGTCAACTTAAAAGTGTTTTGATTGCCCAAAGATATTGAGGTGTCTTGTCAGATTTGCTTTCTGCAAAATTTTAGCATGAGCTGCTGAATGCTGATGCTGCCAGGCATAACTCATAAATTTAATTTTTTTAGGGAGCTTGTTCCTGAAAAATGTGTGAAACAGAGGAGTTAATATATAAACACAAAGTCATCGTGTTTTATTTCAATATCCCTGATATTTGGAGTTGCGCTTTGTCTGTGTCTCCCAGGAAGAAAGGTTTCAAAATAGCTCATTGTTACTCCCCTGAGTTGTCTGATTTAAAAGAGCAAGAATCTTTTACATGTCACGTGCTCTTCCATAGCCAAAAAGAAGCAGTATCCTGCTTGCCTGG
This sequence comes from Penelope pileata, assembly GCA_013396635.1. Taxonomy (NCBI): domain Eukaryota; kingdom Metazoa; phylum Chordata; class Aves; order Galliformes; family Cracidae; genus Penelope; species Penelope pileata. The sequence goes on along the minus strand of WBMW01004734.1, from coordinate 178,521 downwards.
AAGGAAGCGTTGGGTTTTGCTTGTCAGTTAGCTAAGGTATGATTTGTCATTTAAAACCCTGATAAAACTGAGGTGCTAACATCTTCTATCTTCACTTGATTACTTTACAAGTAGTGCTTCAGTGCTTTGCCTTAGTTGTTGCTTTATACACAATACCAGAGAATGGGTGTTCATCGTGGTTTCACTGATGTCCTGTTAGCAGTTGAGATGAGCTTTGCTCCAGAAACCTGCGAGCCACTGCCCGTTGTGTTGGTGAGGTGGATATTTCTGACAACACCCATCTGTATCCACTGCATCTGCTAACTCGTGGCTTAGTAAGACATGCTCTGTCCAGGCCCTTATGTTTGTGGCAGAGTTTCCTTTTCTCCAGTCACTAGGTATTTTCAAGTGTCTGTGTAGTTTCAAAGAAACTGAATAACTTAGTGGGATAGGTTGAGAGATGGAGCCATGCTTATGAAGAACTTTTTGATGGCTAGTTGGTTTAATTTCCTTTCCTTATTGATCTTCCTTATCATAGGGAATAGCGTAAAGCATCTATGGTCTATTATAATATAACAGTAATAATATAATAATATTTATGACCATTGTCATGTACTCATGACAAACACCTAAAAAGAGGCCTCTTGGCCTGCGCTTTTCAGAGGTCAAAAAGTTGTTCCTCCCCCCCATTATTGTTGGACTAGATGAGTTGGATTAGATGACCTTTAAAGGTCCCTTCCAACTCTGAGGATTCTATGATTCTATTCTGTTATTGTCTGATTATTTATCCCCCCTATTATTGTCTGATTAACCTGTTGCAATACTAGAACCCAAAACTGAATAGTGTTCCTTCTTTGAAGTCCCTCTTTCTGCTTCAGCGTCTTTTTTCTGTGGAATCTTTCATGATTCTTCCCTCTCCTTTCATGTTTTTGCTCTGCTGATCTGTGCTCTGTCATCTCACTGGCAGGAACCTTCACTGGGTATCGATCTGTTCCTTTCCTGGCAGGCTCCACAGCTTCCTTCCAGGGCTGCCTTTGGCTTGGGAGGCTGTACAGACAGAATCACCCCCTCTGCTGTGCAAACTGAGTTCTTCATCCTAAGAGAGCAGATAGCTTCAACTGAAGTCTTTCGTGTGTAGTGCTTAACCTCTTAATGATTTGGTCGTAATTTAAAAACAACAACAACAACAAAACCCCCCAAAAAAAACCAACAACACATAACCTCTGCAGGTACTGCTATAATAAAAATTCTTTGCAGCATAATCTTGGCCATATCTTTGATCACATTTCGCCGAGCTTCACTGGTTTCCTTAGTTGTTGCCCTGATGCTCATCCGATAGGTGAATCCTATTGTATTCTGAAGATGGCCTAAAATTTAGGGATGAAGTAGGCAGCTCTGCTCTTCATTCCCTACTGAACCTTTTCTCATCTGTGGAGAAAAAGGAAGTTAATCAGGGATTGGTTAAAAACTCAGATTCCCCAGGAGAATCAAAGGCCCTACAGATTGCACCGTCTTTTATTCCAGCTACAACGTGGTCATTCAATGTCTTTTCCTAAAGCCTGAGAAAAACATTTTTGCTTAAACACTAAACCAAAGCATCCCCTTGGAGGTGATGCAGAACACGCAGAGGTAGCAGCAGCACTTTAAGGGTACTGATGTTTATAATATTATTCACAAGTAGAATGTATGTAGGGTGAAAACTGAAAAATCAGTTGAGTGGATAAACTCAAGAGACATCCCAGAAAATGATGAGTGTAGGTCCCTCAGACATCAAGGGTGCTGAAGTACACTTAATTCTGTAAGCTCTGCAGCCAGGCAGGTTTCACAAGAGTGACAGATGAGCATCTCTACTGCTGAAAAAGGTCACGTAACTGGCCACTGTATTAAAAAATAATAGACTTCATAGTACAACATTATTATCCAGTAGTTTTTTTCTCTATGCTCTTCTTTGGTTTAATTGAACCAGATTTTTGATTGTTACTAAATGTGTTAGCGTGACCTGTAATATGTTTTATCTGTGCGTTAATGGCCACAGTGAGGAAATCAGAAAACATTGTCGTGTCTACTGCACTCACCATCACAAGCTGTAACCAAAGCACCCTGTGCAATTCTAGCTTTCTGTATTCTGTTCCAGAAGTCAATTTACAATGACATTAGCAAAACCAGAGTATCAAGGACCTGTGTCACATCCTTGTGCACAAAAAGGGTCAGACTGCATCCCTCCTAGGCCAGGAGAAACATGAGGGAGGGGTCCTAGGCTAACCCGTAACTACCCTCCACAGGTGAACATGTGTTCTTTTTGGAACTGGAGATCACTGGATTTTTACTCAAAATAGGTAGAAAAAAAGAAAAAAATTTGACAGTGGATATAATGCTAGTAATTAGCAAACTGAAAAGAGTTGTTGGGTGTCAGAGAATCCTCTGAAAGCAAATTCAAAGTTTTGGTTTGGGAAGTTAACAAGCTGATCGGAAAAAAAAGTAATCAGAGTGGAAGGGAATAAGTTATGGAAAAGTTGGTTCATGCCAGTTTGACTTTTTTTGGAAGTGAATTTCATGTGAACATTTGGAGATGAGGTGTTACCCAAGGCCTCAAGAACGTGCTGCTTTTTCAGCAGCCTGGCCTGGCCTGGACTCTGGGTCAATATTTAAGGAGCTACGATCAGCTGAACAGAACTGTAGACTTCTGTGGGGATAACAGATGTCTTACTAGATTTTAGAGTATATGATGCTGTACAGATATCTCACCAGGTTAATAAGTATGAAAAAAATCCATATATCATATATTCGTATATTTCATATTTTCAAGTTTTTTACCATCTGCTTTCTCCCCCTAGGTATGTTTTCCATTTTCTAATGTACAAATATAAGGAGAATATTTGGAGAATATAGAATCAGCAAAACTTCCATAGATTCTTTTTTTTTTTTCCAACAGGGATAGACCAGCAAAGCAGGTAACCTTTGATGTGCTCTTCATTTTTCTGAGCAGACATAAATACACAGGTTCTAATTTTAAAGCAAAGGTGATGGCTGTCAGTCAGGAATGTGTGTTCATCCCTTTGTTGCAGACATTTTCTCAAAGACACAGCACTAACGTGTTTTTCTGGGTCTTGCTAGAGCTGCTTCTTTCTTTCACCTGCAAGTATGCCACATCTCAGTGTCTTACCTTTACTGTACTGTGTGGCTCTGATTTGCTAACCAAGGAATGCTTGTTGAGAACGTTGCTTTCTCCACAGGCATGCACTCCTACTTGGGCTTTTACCTCAAAGACGAAAAAAGAAAGGTGCTCCAAGGTCTTCTATTTCATTTTTGCATCCCATTCAAGACCTCCTTAGAGCTGCTCTCCATGGAGAAATCCAAACAATTGTGAGCTGATGGCAACAGCAAAAGCATCTGACAATCAGCAGCTTATCCTTCATTCTTTTCCATTGGCACACAAACTCCCTGAGAGTGTCTAGGGAAACCAGGAGCTTACCACTTCTGTAAACCTCCCTTGGTGTCTGCTAGAAACATGGCACGCTTGCTTTGGTATTTGCATGTCATCAGGAACTGCCGAGAACACAGCAGAAAGAAAAGATTAGTACTGGCTATGAGGAATAGGAGGAAAAGATGCATTTTCTGTAAACAAAGTCAGAAGGACCTTGTAAGCAATTGTTTAAATCAGCTAGGAAAGCTGATGGCATGTAATAGTTATGGAGGCTTCTTGGCAGAGGTAGTATTTATTGGCTGGGTTCAGTGTAGCACTGAGCATGTCAGCTAGGTATAAAGCTGTTAGCGCTGGAAAACTCCGCGTGTTGTGAACAGGCAGGAAATGCACCGAGCTGTTTGGTGTGGGCACAACCTTGGTGCACCAGGACACAGAAAGCTCTACAGCAGGGTGACAGAGACACAGCCAGCATCATTCCAGGGGGCATATTTTATACAGACTGATTTATTAGTCAGAGCCAGGGGTACTTTTTAGGAAAGATTTACCCTAAGGAGATGGAGCACAGACGTATCACAGCATTTCCATGCACAGATTGTTGTCTCCTGACTCCTGTGCTGACAAAATTCTGAAAGTGGACTTCAGATCCGGATTTGTGGGAGGGATTTCTGAGCTGACTGTCTATGAAACTGTGCATGAAGGAAAATGGAAACCATATGCAATTCACTACGCAGATCTGTTTTTCATTTAAATCTTTTCCTGTATTATATTTTTCTGTTAGTAGAAGAGAGAAACAAACTGCTAGATGAATAGCGTGGAGCTTAAAATAAAAGGCAGCGCATTTTTTTTAAACTGAAGAATGAAATGGCATTTGACCAGTACTATAATTTTGCCTAGGATTCTATAGGAATGGGACAATTTATATATAATATGCTGGAACATCTGTTGTTCCAAGTGTTAGTGGATTGAGTCAACAGAAGTGCAAGGTTGCTGTGTTACCAGAGCTGTGCCATTCTGGTAGTGGCACCACAATGAGGACATTCTGATGAACTCTGCATTGCAGCTCCCCATGCAGAGCTGAACTATTTAGTAGTTCCTAATATTGTTCAAAAAAAAATCCTTTATCTGGTGCAGAGTTACGGAAAATTTCACCATCTCTGAAAACAGTCCAGTGGATTTACTCAGTGTCAGGGTTTGGGGTTTTTTTTCCTAGCTTTGAACAGAAGTTCAGTTTTTAAAAGTTCACTGAGCCTCTTCAGCGCCAAGGTAGTCCCGTGATTGTGCACAGAGCCTGGGAAAAGAAGGGCCACAGGACAAATAAAGCAGAATACAGCACTTAAAAAAAAGCTGAATATTGTAATACGTGGGATATGTATACTTCAAGTTCTGTCTGTGAATGAATGAAAGGCTTGAACGGCTCGAAGGGGAAGTTGTGGAGATGTTCTGCATCTTTTGGAAGCTGTACAAAATGGAGACCTTCAGGGATATTTACCAGGTGCTCAGGGGTACGTGTGTGGGAGTGGTGAACACCTCCAGTTGTGCAGGGATTTCAAGCTGTTGCAAGTGCTCCCCAGAAATGTAAACAGCGTGGTAAGCAATGAGTCTCTTTCCTTCGGGCAGGGTAGCAGTGAAAATTAAGCAAGGGAGATGGATCCCTAGATCCAGTTTCCTTAGATTTCCCAGAAAAATGTTGTCTAAATCTGCTTGAAAAATAGCAACGCTATCAAACAGGAACACGGCAGGCATTCAGAAGTTTTTGTACCTCCTGTCAGCTGCACAGATTAAGGAAGGTTGAAGGGCCAGCTTCAGTTGCTAGAGCTCTTTAAACAGACATTTTGCATTTTTCTGTAACTACTCTAAGAATGCTAAAATAGCTGAATAAAAGGTCATGCGCGTTTTATGCAGTGAAGGGCTGCACAGAGAGGCACTGAGCTCGCCCAAGTCATTAGGGGGACGTTCAGAAAGCCTCAGCAGATCGCATGCTGATGACGCTGCTGTCGTGCTGTTGGTAGAAGTCTGGTTTGATTTAATTAACAACAAAGACCTGAAGGCACACAAGGGCATAACCGAAAAGCAAGTCAGAGGAGCTACTGAATGTTTCTGCAGTTTTGTCAGCGCCGCACAACTCAAGTGTTCTCCCGGAGTGTTTGAATTCCAAACAGGAAAAGAAATTGCAATGTAATTCGGTGGAATGTAGCTCCAAATTCTTGCTTTTTTAAACATTAAATACGAGAGACAGTTGCTCTACTAAATTCTTTTGGGGGAGGTGTTGATGAGATGTACTTAATTCTAGAATTCACTTATTCTTAAAATTGCATTGAGATTTCTGCCCAGTGAGAGTAGGTACAGCATAATTTGGAATTGGTGTAGCCAGAGCTTCNAAAAAAAAGGGAGGGGGGGGAGAGAAGATGTCTTTATGTAGTAGTGAAGTGCTGAGTGGACAGGAGACATAATCACTGTATCCCTGCATCTTATTAACAAAATGTATGAATTCTTATTTGGATTACTATACAATACCTTATAAACATATTCCACTCCGCAAAAATCCAAACTGAAGAACTACCAAAATGGTGTTAACCCTTAGAAAATACATTGCCTGGCATATCTCATTCCCACTCAGTGCTCTCTGCTCGTGTCTCCGAGCTTTACGCACCTCAAAATATTGATTGCCTCTGTGTGCATCCAAATCCCAGTGTAAATGATGTGAATCTAAGTTATGGCACTTGGATCCTGCTATGACAGAAATGTTTACTACAAATAACGCTAACGTTTGGCTTCCACTTTATTTCACAAAATATCTTTTGTTTTTAGAAGTTTTCTTCTGAGTTCCTTAACTTTGGAGGGAAATATTTTGTTTTTCAGGTTGGATAAATCATAATGCTGTCTTTGGTCTGAAGTTTTCCAGTTAGAGGGACACATGTTTTTCTCTGGAAAATTTAGCTGTTTGAATGTATTTGAATTATCTGAAATTTTGTTTATATACTTTCCACCTGTTGAGAAATATTTGTGGTGTTCTTTTAGCTTTCGTTCATGATTCAAGCCCCTGTTTTGAAACTTCGTATTTGGCATACTCGGAGGTATTGACGAGCTGCTGCCTTGACTAGGAAAAACAATCATGGGCATTTAAAAAAACATTCGTGGTGGTGTCTCTCCCTTCTTCACTTTGAAGATTCACCAGGAGTTTAATCACGTAAAGTCAAAGCGCTGCTCTTTTAGAAGTCTCAGTTATGTTTAAAGATAGTGAGCATTCAGTTCCACATCCACTGGTGTTTTGTTCCTTCAGAGAAGGGATGATAGGAAAATTCCTGTGCAAGACAGCAAGCTGGTGTAAATCTCGATTCTTTTCATGACTGCAGTTTAAGTCTGTTTGTTACATCATTAGCCTTCATTTTTAGAAAACACTGTGCCTTTGCAATTGTAGTAGAACCATAGTTTAGGAATCGAGAACAGATATGTGTGTTGATCAGTGATAGGAGAGAGACTGTAATGCGTAAAGGCAGAATTTGGCTACTTGAAACAGGATGGCTGTCTCAGACTGTTGGATAGGACATGTTGCGCTCAGTGCCTACAGTGCCATCATCCTCCCAGCAACATCATTATCAACCTGCAAATGAGCTTGTTCTGAACAAGCCATCTCAAAGCAAGCTGGAAAAATCAGTGAAGAATTCAGCTGTTATTGCAGATGGTACTCAAAAAAAAGGGGTTGTAGCCCTACGTGAGGTCCATGTTAAGCTCTTTTACCAAGCCTCAAATGATACCTGTGTGTATGCATACAGTGTTTCATATAACGAAGAAATCGAGGATCTGTTGTGTTTTTTTCACGAGTTGTTCATCTTCATTATAGCCTACACTCAGGGATTTAGAAGCACAATGATAATGATACGTTTCACAAAAGGAGATGCTGAAGAAGCAGGAGCTCAGGAAAGATGGATGGGAGGAAAGCTTCATAATTCACCAGTGTTGGAAATGTTTAGAGGAAATAAATGCATTTATTGTGATGATGTTGAGAATAACATGTATGATTGGAGTGAAAAGCAGGAGATGAAGATGTTTGCCCTTGTCTGTCACCTGCTTGTGTCACCTTTCTGCTTTGAGGTCTCTCCTCTGTAAAGCCTCTAGAGCAGACCATGTTACAGCATGATGCCACATGCTTGTCTGGAGCTGCAGTGAAACAGGGACTGAAGCAGGTAACAGAGGATGTTTGGCATTCTGCACCATACACTAGTGCAGCAGGAGATAGGCTGTGTACAGTTATGTTTTGCAGGCTCTACGATTCACTTCTGTCCCGTGAAACCTCCTGCAGTGCCCCTTTTATGATAGCTCTTGCAAGACCTGCATTTGCAAAGCCAGAAGAAAACTCTTTATACAATACACTGTCTCACACTTTGGAGAAGAGCTTTGCAGAAAGACCATGCTTTGATACAGCCTCTCAGGGTCCTTCAATTCATCCCCCAATGACTTTCTCTCTTTGACTGCCGTATCTGCAGACTGCAGCCTCCTAATTCTAGAAGATGTGATACTGCAATTCCTTCTGCACCTGGTTCTCTTCTTGCCCAGAGCCATTCTAGTCCCACCCAACCATTTGTTTTCTCCTTCTCTCCTCCACGTCCAGTATATTTCAGTCATACCAGAAACTCCAGTGACATATTGCTCCTCTTGCCTTAGTTATCCTTGACCAGTATTTTACCTCACCATCCTTTCCTGTGACATCACTCCACTTCCCAAAATCTAGTGCCCAAAACCTTGTCATTGTTTTTAAATTTCTTCCTACTCTCTCTGTAGATATCAATGTTTGATGGGGTTAATAGTCAGTCCATGTGCTCTGCATAGAAGTAAAAACACAGCCACAAATACTGATGTGTCTTTGACTATGTATTTTGTGGGCAAATAACTACAAATGTTCCAAAAAGGTGTGGATTTTCTCAAATGAGGTTGTGTTACCAAAACATTATAAATAAGGGAAGGGCCGTTCTAGACAAAGAAAGCTTCTTCCAGCGCTTTGGTCTACGTGGTGTTGTGTCTACTTGTGATGCACTTGAGTACTCTGCCAGAGGTCTGGTTTTTAGTTTTATTTTTCTGTTGTTTTGTTGCTTTGCACTCAACTGATCATAGGATTTGTTAGTTTGTAGTCAAGCTGTCATAACACCAGACCTTGTTATACCAGGTGTGGTTGGGTTTGGAGAGAATATCCTCTAGGAATAGGAACCGGTGGAAGTCGTGTCCATTTCATTCACCTAATTGCAGCTGCAGTCTGATCTCCAGCAGAAGTTCTTTCTACATAGACATTATATTTATCCTCACTCCCTATCATAATTTCAGTATTTTAAAATAATTAATAAAGATGTCTGGTGAAGGCCAAAAACCTAATGGTAAATTCCTTTTACATAGGGTATGTGAATATAATGAAAGGAAAACATTCTCCAGAGCCAGGAAGTCAGAAATGAGGCCTTACTTTATGGTATCTGAAGGTAACATCAGGGAGAGCTATTAAACACATGCCCAATTTATAGTCTTCTGTGCAGAATCTGATAATTTACACCATGCTGCACTCTTCATATGTTTATGAAGGTGTTGGTGATTCATTCTTTTAATGTAGCTCTGCTCCTATCTACGGATTTCTGGCTGAGTCTCTATTAAAAACAAAAAGCTTCTTTAGTGATCTTCGGTGTGATTAACCATAACTCATTCGTATAGCTGTCAGAACTGTGTTGCATTTATTTACCCTATTTGGCCTCTTTTACCCAAATTAATTTGTGACTTGATTTGCACTGATACTGATATACCTGGTAAAGGGATAAATAGAAGTGAGAAGTAATACGTCTGTGTCCAGGCACCCTTGGGAAAACCTCAAACATCTGGATACCTAAACATACTTTATCACTCCTCCCTGTACAGATAAACCTGCAAGTGTGAACTCGTTCCTACCAAGGTTTGTTTCTTTTCCTAGAAAGGGCATTGAATTTTTTTTTCCTAGTAAAATTGGATTTGATAAGCTATTTATAAATCTAAATGTTTTCAGAACTGCTTGTAAACACACTTAGAAAATTCTTCCAAGATTTTTACCAGATCCCAAGAGGAGGCAATTAAAGTTTTTCAATGTGTCTTATGAGAGTAAATGTTACTGAATTAACCTCATCTTGTGGATAGTCTCCAGGTTCTTGTTTCCGAGGGTTTAGGACATGTTTGTGAAGAAAGTGGAGCCTGGGTGAGTACAGTAGAAGAAAAATGGCAGCAGAGATGCAGAGTGAATGCTGTCAGATGGAAGGAGATCGGAGAAGGTAGGATAGCAAGCTTGGGACTTAGAGGGAGCACACTGCATGGTGGAGGCTGTCTCATGTCGAACAGGGGGCACTGCAAGATTTAGTACACGCTGTTAGGAGATGCGTGCAAAGCTGAAGTTCTGCAATGTCTCTCTTAATTCAGTACACATATACAAATATCTTAGCAGACCAAGAGGTGCCTAAATAATACAGGCAGCCTCCCAGAAATCTTCACGTGGTCAGTAGTATGGCTAATGGCAAAAATTAAATTTGGCCATAGCATTTAGGTTCTCCAAGGCTTTGTGACATAAATGCCAGTGTGAGACCCTGAAAGAGCATCCAAGGGTTGCAGTAGGTCTGCCTGGAGACCTTGTTAGCTAATTAAGAAATGAAGAAGTTGGCATTCAATTAATATCTTCAGTCTTAGGTAGGTGGCTTCTTAGTAATGATGCTAGTTTTGTCTTGTGTACAGATGATCCAAATCAGCACTTTGTGTCTGTTGTACCTGAGGACGTTTGCCTGGATCTGGTTTGAGCATTGAAGGACATTGCCTGGATGCTCTTACCAGGCAATGACAAGTTAGCCTTGGGAAACTACTGCTTTGTATTCATTACTTGCTATCCAGACTGGTTTGAGAATATTCTTCTGAACAATATTTATTTTGATTCAAAGATGTTGCTCTAGTATTCATGTGGGGAAAGAACTCTGCTTTCCTGTCCTATAGTCATCTCCTATGATTTCTGAAGGTGAATGACCCCGTTTGCACTTCTTAGCACAGATGATGTTAATATATTGTGGCCATCACTGAAGCATGGTTATGCATATTAACAAAAATCTGTACCTGCTTCCTTGCTGCTTGTATAATACAGTCGCGTTGTACCTGAAAATGCTGCATTCTGGTTTCCATCTCAGTCAAGACCCCTTGTAAACTGTTATGGAAATTCCAGAATGCACTGCAATATTGGAGACCCGATTACCTGTTTCCAGTAGAAATGACAGCCACAATTTACCTGAAATGTTTAGTCTGTTCAGTGGAAAAACTCAAATTTGCTCAAGTCTTTCCCAGCCTCTTCCCAATGTCAGAGGGAAAGTTTAAGAATTCCTGCTAATGTTGGATAGTATGAAAAGCAACTAGAAGTAGACAGGGACATGTCACATCTCTGCTTGCGTTCTGCTCAGTGCTGACTTAGTTATTTGGGGGTCTGGATTTACTTTTACTGCTTTCTTCTACTCACTGCCCTACTCAGCCTAAACAACTAGGAGAAAGTAAAGTAGAAGCAGTAGTTTGCTGTATTCTGTTTGCTTCCATCCAGTTCAAATGTCCTCACGGTTAAGAGTTGAGTGAGCTGAGTTTAGGTGAGTACCCGAGGCTGCAAGGTGCACCCTGCTTCTGGAGGTGTGGCAGAGATCCCAGGCTCAGCTGGGAGGGTTTTCCTCCAAGAGCTTTGAAATTAGACTGGAGACCTGATAATATGGGAACCCTCAGAATTATTCTGTTTGTTTTTCCAAGCAGAACCATATTTTGCTAATAGGTTTTCTTAAGAATTCTGTTTGGGGACTATGGAGTAAAAGTATTGAATCTGTATTAATCCAGTGCCACCTGCTGAGCCAGCAACTGCATTATGCTCTGTGTCTTTTCTGATAGGAGAGGCACGCTGACACTCAGACAGTCTAACCTAGGTGTAGCAGCTAATGCCTTTGAGGGCTTCTTTCTGGAAATGTGCAAAGTACTTTCTGTTTTTCTTTCAAGCTGTGCTTGGTAAGATTCATGGCCTCTGCTGCAGCTCAGATCTTCTCACAATTTACTAGAGCAGCACCTTGATATCAGTTGCAGATCAGGGCTTGTTTTACTTATTATTTTTTCCCTGTTTCATTTTTATAAGAGTGCAGTTCAAACACTGTTTACTATAGGTTACCCTCCAGTCTCCACCCCCACCCTTCTTTATTGTTTACTTAGAGCTCAGAGAATACAGTTCATTGTTAGGAAGAAAAAGAATAATTTGGGCAACTTGGCCAATCAGGGTCCAGCTTGTTTTAATTTTTATACTGCCTCTATTGTGTGGAAAATATGACTTTTATAAGCATGATAGTGCAACCATGAAATGAGAGTTTTTGAAAATGTTACATCCATAAAATGAGAGGGTCTCAGCAATTAATTATCCACTCTAAGAGGATCCTTTGAGTCGTTGCAATGCTCTTTAGGTGTGAGCCGTACAATCCTGCAACCGAAAATCGAGGTGAAAGGAACGCTATTTGCAAAGGCAGGTACTCAGAAGCTAGGAGATGCAGGATTTATGGTTGTTTGTGCAAACAGAATTCTCTGCTCTTGTGTGTGCTTTCTGCACTGAATGAGGCAGGAGTCCCAGGGAAAAGCAGTACGCAATCACGTAATCAGATCCTTAATCACAATGCACACGCATACGGAGCGGAATTAAGGTTGTATGTGCAGCCATAAATCTGACATTCCCTGCCTCTCAGGTACTTGATGTTGAAAGAATTTCATTTAAGTTGCAGCATTTGTTGGTTTTAGGTACGATTTCCTGACTTGAGGGAGGAAAAGGCTGAAATACAGCGCGCAACTGTTAAGGTTGGATGCAACTCTAGCGATGGAAGTACAGGGTGAGGGTCTGAACTTCACAGCTGGTCCAATTCTCAAGTAACACAGCACGAGCTGCTATGGACTCGAGCAGTGTGGTGCTGGGGACATTAGCTATGCTTGCCCCAGCGATTAACCCACTGCAACTGGAGGCACTCTGCCTGCATTCTGGACCTTCTTGCTTGAGCATTGCAACGCAAGTCATTGCCAAAGGAGTTGCAGGGATTAACCGTGGTGGCTGGCAGGAGGAGAAACTTGTCTCTGTGCGGAGGGGATTAATTGCTGGATTCAGGTATTTTGGGCACGTGGAGTGCCAAACTCAATCTGTTTTCCTTCTGGGTCAAGAGAAATGGAATAATCTCATGCGATGGAGGAAAAAAAAAAAAAGGCCCAAGGAATGCTTTTATTGTGCTATGTTTTATCAAGAGCCTGCTACAAACAGCACAGATTTGAGAGATCCTCAGAGATAAATCCACAAGATGGATTAATAATGGGAAATGTGAGGGAGTTGAAATATTCTGGAGTACTATCATCTGCTAACTTGGAAGTGGTGCGCCCATTTTGAGTCTTCGACAGTACATAAGGATTTTTGGAAAAGAATAGGTGGTTGTAAGAAGTTATCAGTTCCATTTATCTTCAGTAAATAGCCTGTCAAACCTGATGGATAATTGTTCATAACTGTAACAGCCATCTTGCACCAAAGCAAAGCCTGCCCCAAACCCACACCAACTTATAGCTAGCCAAATATTCCTGCCAGCAGCTAGCTGCTCTGGGGAAAGCTTTGTGAACTGGGCACGGTTCAGCTCCCTTGTCACCCTGCTGCCTTGACAGCTACATCACGACACAGAGCTGACTGTGCTGCTGGAGCGCACATGGGATTTGTGCTTCTAGCCCCGTTTTGGGGTCAGAAAGCTTGCAGTGAAGTGAGGAGATTCTTGGCCTTTGACCTCTCGCTTTTTCATACATCACCTAAGTTCTGTAGCTCTCATGTGGAACTGCGCTGATCAGAAGTGTAATGTGAAACTGATTTTGCAAAACAATAAATTGCAGAGAGCTTGAGGAAACAGGTGGTTTTAGTTAGTAAATTGCACATAAAATGCAAAACATCAGTAAATGGAAGTCTTGGCCCCAGGAGAGGAGAAGCTGTGTTTAGCCCCCTTGCTCTCCCTGTCCTGGTGACTGCTTTGAGCTCACTTGCCTTTGGCCCCCAAGGAGGCTGTTCTAGCAGCCTGGAATAGCCGGCGAGCAGCGGAACGCCAGTCACAACCTTCCTGTCTGCGCTCGCCGAGGGCTGTAAATAGCAAGTTACAGCAGCGAGGAATCTGAGCTTCACATGGGAATACCTCTCACACGGGGATTTCCCAAGCTGCTGGATTTGCCAGCTCTGGGGACCCTGTAAGTGGCCAGGGCGGCCACGGGGGCTATAGGGTGCTGCTGTTCTTTGTGACCTCTTCGCGTGCTCAAAGCCAAACGAAATCACACAAAGAAAAACTAAAAAAAAAATCTCCTTATTTCGTAAAACTGGATAACCTTCCACGAGGCTCAAACTAGCTGCAGTTCCACGGTTTGGTTTACATGGAATTAATCTTACCAATTTGCCGCATGTGGTAAGGATGATGGCTGCTTCAGTCCTTACGGTACCAAAGATGTATAAATGTAAACTGCATTTTCTGAGCTGAAGCTCTCTTTAATGTTGACTTCTAGCTGTGTTGCTGCTAAACCCGTGCCCAGATCCAAGACTGCAGACGCTCACACACAATTAATCTCACAAATTTATGAATGCCAGAGCATGGAGCAAAATGAAAACAACTGGAGGAATGTATAAGGGGAATAATTGGACTGTATCCAGATGTGCATGTGTAAAACATCACCCATTGACTCCTCCCCCATATCCTGTCTGAAGAAAGGAATTTTTTTCAAAAATAAACTGGAGTTATTTGAAAGAAGTTGTGGTGTCTGAATGAAATCTAATAGGCAGGATTAGTGGTAATTAGGTGCATTCTTTGCTTTTCGTTTTGTTTTGTTTTTTAACTCTTTGTGTCACTGCATTTAACAGATTCATTGCCAGTGTCAGTGTTCCAGCTGAAGCTCTTGCTACACATACTTGAGCTGCAGGATAGAAAAAGAGAATCACGAGGTGATACGAGTGTGCGTGTTGTGCATGGCAGAGTTTTTGAGTAGCAGAGGGCAGCTGTCTGTTGGGCAGTTTCGTGGTGAAGGGAGGTTTTGTAGAGAGAGACTTTACTAAACTGAAAAAAAAAAAAAAAGCCCCTTCCCCATGTCATACTGGCAGATTGGAAGAGGGGTGAGGATTGCCCAGATTTTGTAAATCCCTAACTTTCAGTGCAAGAGGACGGTCACCGTGCAGGCAGCGGCTCTCCTGCCAGCCACCACCGGGTGCTTTCTGACAGCAGGGACTGCACTGGGGATGGGAAGAGAGGAAAAGTGGAAAGGAGAGAAGCCTAGAGTGGAAAAAAATCAGCTTTTTCTTTACTGCTTTTGTTGATTAGAAATCTATCGCTCTCCTAATTATTTTAATGCACTTTTTGTTCTTCCTCTTTAATAAATTGCTTTGCCCACCTTTAAATACTTACGTGCTTTCTCAGCACAAACGTTTCCTAGACATTTTGCAACACTTATTTTCCTTCCCAAATTAAAATAGCAGGGACCTTGGCTGAGTTTCACAAAACACCCTCACAGGCTTGCTCTACTGTCCCGTGTTTACTTTGGTTCTATACCCAAATAGGTTGAGAAAAAGAAAGAAATAGCACTGAATCTTCTCAAAAGCTGCAATTGATACTTACTGTGGGGAAGACTCGTAATGTTCTCATTCTTTTTCTAGTCCTTGCTCACACAGCAATATCCCTGAGTCCAAGGACATAAAAATAAAAACAAAACAAAACAAAAAACCCTTTGGGGTTTGGACCACGAGACTCTAGCCACCTCCCTCCACAAAAGCCTTTATCACAGAAGCACTCTGTGCCGCTTTCTTTTCACAAAAGCTTGGTTTGGATTTCAACCTTCATTTTAGCTCTGCTTAAAATGGAGCTGAAGCAGTTTGGCTCCTGTTGAAGGGATGGGTTAGAACTTGGGTTTTTTGTGCTTTAAGATGTTAGATTTTTTTTTTTTTTCCCTGATGGAAAAGGACATGCTAGGCTGCCCAGGCAGGCTCGTATTGTTGCCAGAGATGTAAAATTCTTGCACTTAAACTGAATGAACACAGAGGCATGATAATGTTTTTACTCCGGGTATAAAATTGCCAGACACAAATCTGATTTAACAGAAAACGTTTCTGAACTTAGCGTCAAAATGTTTCCACTAGAATGCAGTGAAAGATATTTTCGAGAAATAGCAACAGCCCTTGGATAAAGAGCCCCAGAGGTTCATCTGCAAATGCCTTATAGTTGGAAAGACTCTTTAAAAAAAAATAAAAAAAAATCAGGATTGCCACAGCTCCTCGTGTTGATTCGCTGAAGTTGCAGCAGCTGTTGAGGTGAGACCAAGTTGCCTGGGCAACAGCACATATTGTATAACAGTACCACACCACCTTCAAACCATTGAGGTGAGAAGTAGTTTAAAAGCATTACTAAATTTTTATGATACGTCTGCTACATTTTCAGCCTTGTGGTTGGCTGGGTTTACCCAGCTTAGCCTTCCTGGAGCCCAGAGAGCTCAGCTGCTGAATACTGTATGAAAAGATGGGGTGGAAACCCAATCTGTGTGTTTGAAAATGTTGAAGTTAAGCTGTTTCTGTACAACTGTTCCTGTTAATTGTGCCCATGCTCATATGCAGAGTTATTGTTGTCTGTAAATGCATTTCTCTCTCCTTTTCATACAAGAAGAGTGAGTTTGTGCCGCTGCCTTGGATGACGGACAGGAGATAATTACAAAAAAATCTATCAAAACTTTGATGGATAGAAGCGCTTGAATTGGGCTTCACTTTGTGGTCACATTTCAAATTTGGACAAACTGCTTGGAGCATTCAAATGGTGAAATTTCTGTCTTTGGTGACGACACCTAGGTATTGTGCTTCCTTTCCAGTTTGCTTTCTGTCACAGAATCACAGAACGGTTGAGGCTGGAAGGGACCTCTGGAAGGCTTCTGGGCCAACCCCCCTGCCCAAGCGCCTTTGTGCTCTCCACAGCTGCTTAATTTAACAGAACATATAATCACTTCCAACCACATTATTCACAAGAGGTATCTGTGTGAGCGCTCCACCCTCTATATCATGCTTTCAGCTAGAGAAATTCAAATCTTTCATTTTACCAGTCTGGTGGCCTCCAGAAGATCTTTAAGTGTCTTTTCAGCTTTTCTTTGCTGACAAGCATGTGTTGGTGATTAGTCATGTAAATTTGTCACCCACTTTAGTCATTGTTTCACTACTTTTTGATCTACTTTGACAAAGATTCAGAACACTCTGAGTCTTATTTTTGTCTATGGTATTTAGATGGCTTTGATTAGAAACCAGGTAAAAAAAGACAATGGCTAAGTTATTCCATGCTTTTAAATATAAAACTGGGGAAGACAACCAAACCAAACCCAACCAACAAAATCTTTTTATGAACTTGAAGCAGAGGAGGAAAAAAGCAGCAAGAGGAGCAAGTGCTGTGAAAGCTCTGCAAATCATAACCACCTGGTTATAGCAGTGAGTCCCATGTAGCTTAAAGAAGAACTAACTTTGGTTGCAATGTCCAAAAACAAACCTGCAAGATGCTGCCCAAAGCACTCATTAATAATTATTGCACACAGCTTGGACTCAGCCCAGATTCTGCAGTGCTGTTGGATCCTCTCTTGGGTTCATGCATACCATAGTGATTATTGAATGCTTTTTGAACAGCTATTGTACGCTCTTTCTCATGGGATTTGGTGCCTCTAGTGTTGAGCTGTGGAACTATTTAACAAAGCTGCATCAACAGTAGGTATGGTAGTATTCCTGCTCTCTAGTGATTTCTTGGTTGCTGTAACTTCAGTTGCTGTAAGCATGCCATAGAGATCTGAGTACAATGATTTCCTATGCCTGTGAGCTGATCTAGGTGCAGAGTATTTTGTACAAGTTACTCTTAGAGTGTTTAGAGTTGTTGGAGTCACCTGCTGCTGTTTTTGAGAATCAGGGGGCATCCAAAAGGCATCTCAGCTGGATTCCTGGGGACTGCCTTGCACATTCAATGTCTTGCTCAGTGCAGAGAGGCTGAAGGTGTGCTCTCGGGTGCAGTTTGATTCAGTGCCACCCTTGGAGCACTGACAGCAGGGGACGTGCCTTTATCTTGTAACGCTGCTTGTTGAGCGAGCTTACAGCCATGATGGAACTGAAAGCTCTGCTCTCACATTTGCCCAGGTACCTTTGCCAGTAAGCTTGTTAGAAGTCAGAGCTCTCTGACCTGGGTGCAGCTCCTTAGAAACAGATCCATCCTACTTCCAGATTCAGGCTTGGTATCTGCATTCAGTGTTCATACGATAACCACTGTGCAGAATGCTAAAAGCAATGTTGCAGGGCTTCCTGTGTCTTGTTCTTTTGTGTCCTTAGCACAGGTGGTGCTGTATTCTCCTTTCCCGTATTGCTCAGTGTAGCAAAGGATATTTGCTGTTAGTGTCTCTACCTGCAGCACGCAGAGGAGCCGGTTCTGTCTGGTCTGTCGTTAGGAAGTGAGTAGTGGTTTTGCAGCATCCTTGCAAGTACTTGGTGCTGACCCTTGTGGTGTGCAAGTTCTTGTCGAAGCAATGTTTCCTCAGAAAGAACGAGGCAAAATGCCACGTGGGAGTGGTGGGAGTCTGGTTTGGTTTTCTGAGGCTTCTGACTAGCCAGCTGCCAACCTCCCCTGGGCAGGAGCAGTGGCAGCCTGTGGGACTGTGCCTGGCACCGGCCTAAGCAGGAGGGCCCTGTGGTGCTCCTTGGACAGCATTAAACCCTGCACAAAGCTTAACAGAGCAAATGTAGTGGAGGATCAGTTAGCGAATTCACTCCCACTGGACAAAGATAGATTGAGGTTTGCTAGAGAGCTGCTGGAAGTGCTTACTTCTCTAGAGATTTGCAAAGTAGCAACCAGGAGTTTTGTTCTGTGTGAGTGCAGCTTTGGCCGGAGCTCCATGACAGTGTGTGCTGTCCGCAGCCTCTCTTGCCAGAACTCCTCACAAAAACTCCTCTACTATGGCGAAGTGAGGGCCTGGGTGCTAAGCTCCTCTTGGTGAAAAGTGTAGACAGCCCACAGATAAATAAATAAAAATAAAGAGGAGTTGGTAGTAAGCAATGTATCCTGAGAGTTGTCTCTGTTTGTGGCACTCACCCCTCTTCCTCTCAGCATTGGAGTTGTTTATTCTTCAGGCTTTTGACAACCAGGAAGGAGGAATTGTTATCATGAATCTTCCCTTACAGTAGACCTATAACAGGATCTAGAACAAGTCCTGTTTTGTTCCTTGCAGATGTGGTTTTGTTTTGTAGTAGCATAGCTTGACACTCCATATTGAGATTAAAGGAGACTGCGTGGAGGCAAGTCTTCAAACAGTGTCAGCTGGTAAATAGCCCTCATTTTCCTGAAATGATGTGGTTGTGCAGTCTTTGAAACAGGGCCTGGCTGCAACATCTGAGAAAAGGGCACGTTATGTTGACAGATGACCTCCAGGCTTCCTGTCAGGGTGACAAGGATTGTTATCCCTTGGGACAAGAACTGGTGTAAGTATTTTTACAGTAACAGTTTGTAATATTCCCCTGATCTCTAGGTGCTCCCACAGTGCCAAGTGACGATAAGGATCTTTCTCCAGTCTTGAGTTCAGCAGTAGATGGAAATTACCTGAATTTCTCAGACCTTCTTTTAGTTCCATCTTTTGCCATAGACCCACACATTACGATGTATATTTTTATTTGTGATCAGAATAATACTGAGTTCTATGGAGACATCCCTCCTTATTAACCACAAGTAGCAGAACTAATAACTACAGCATTTTTTGGCTGGAACATTGTTTTGAACTCTTTTAAGCTGCCTGGGTGAATGACCATCTCACTACCTATTAAATCTTCCAGCAGTTTTAATAATAACTTGATTTTTGGAAACTATTTTCTATTAACTGTGACAAAGAAATTATTGCCTTGGCACTTGGAGCAAAGCATGTGAACCAGAGCAGAAGCTATTAGGAAGAGGATCAGAGAACTGATGAGGCTGTTAGTAGTCAGGAAGGTTTCTGGTAGCACTGGGCTCAGGTCTGCCTTGGAGCACGCGTGCGTTGAGTCACTGTGTGGGCCCTGTGGATGGAGGCTGGAGGGATGGGCAAGCAGTCTGTCTGCAAGGGCTTTGGCCAGGCTAGCTGGCCTCTGGGAATCCTGAATAAGTGGCCATGACCCTTCTTTTCCAGTTAGGAATGTTTTCCATAGCAGTAAATGAACATTTCCAGAAAAGTGTTGTCATGTGCTCAAGCATTTTCCTGGTTGCTTCAATGTGTGGCTTCAATAAAATTAAAACACCAAAGCGTAAAGTATGAATTGTTGCTCACATTGGTTGAAGTTTCCCTTTCCCTGTCCATGGAGTCAGCTGACAACCCAGAGAGACCGGAGGTGTTCTGAGGGTTCTAAAAAGCATCAGTGTATGAGCTGACATTGATTAATCTGAAAATGAGAATTGAATGTTCTTGTGTGATGTAGCAGTGTGGGAGTAATCACTGCGTGAGATGGGTTACAGGACCGGACACAGCATCTCCTCTTTGCTGCTTTTTATCTAAATTCTAGCCTATCCTTGGCTATTGATAAAGGTCCTAAAAATGGAAAATAACCTTCATAGGATGTGAGTAGCTTTTATATATTTTGAGACATATCGCATATGCTAATCCATGTTTCTAAGCATATCTAATGTTCTGTTTATCTAAAATTTTCCTTTGTTTCCCACTTCTGTATTGGCCTTTTAATTTTGCTATCAAGCTAACAGAATCACAGAATCACACAGAATTGCAGGGGTTGGAAGGGACCTCAAGAGATCATCGAGTCCAACCCCCCTAACAAGTGAGAAATAACATCATGGTAGTGGTCTAAACATGTTGCAAGAACAGTCTTGTGACTAAAACATAGGATGAACTCTTAAGAGCTTTGATTCAGTTCATACTTCTTCACTGTTTATCTCATGGTTGGTAAGACCACTGTGAAGAGCTCCTGCCAACATAATGTCAGACTTCAGTCTGTAACTTTATCTGTTAAATGCAAACAAAACTTCTGAAAAAAACTATTAAAAAAACCTAAATCTCATGGAATACTGCAGTCCCCACAGCAGGCACTTGGGTAGCATTTGGCTTACTCGCTGGCATTATGGAGCTCTGTTTTCTTTGCATTAATTCCATTTTTTTTTCCTGTTCTAATCTGTTCTAATGCAATTGTGGGTGTCCATAGGAGAACATTCCTGGAATCGCTTTGAATCCTTAGTCTCAGGGATGCTTGGCATCAGTGTCCATAGCTTAAGTATGTGCTTTGTTTAAAGAAACTTCTGTTTATCAGCTTTCACAGAGGAAATGCAGAAGTCAGTCACTTGTTTGATTTCATCTTCTGTTTATGCTGGAGCAAACAATGTTCACAAACAGAAAACTAATTACAGAGCTTCAGAATGGTAGCTGGGTGCTTGGAGGAATAGGTAGGGACTTACACTACTGACTACAGTAATGTTTTTGTTTGGTTTAAATTGAAGTATCACATTAATCTCCCTTTGATTGAGAACTGTCTCATCTATGAAATATTGTGCATCTTCCATTTAAGAGTTCACTTTAATAGCTAATGTTTGTGGAGGACACTTTATCTATTATGCAATGTTTAAGGGAAAAACCTAAATGTTGCTTAAGCATTTAAATGTCAGTTTTAATGCTATTGGGCACTGTAATGCTCAACAATGGGTTAAAAATACTGCACATTTTTGCTAACCCTCGAAGCCCCCTAATGGGTGGAGTACAGCAATGGGCGTTTTGCTGTAGATGGGCTTACAACCCTTTACTGTACAGCTGAAATACAGGAGACTGAAGTAATGGCCTGCAGGAAAGTGGATTCTCATGAAGCAGTGATTAAAAAATCTCTTTTTAAAAGAGGGTTGGTGTGCCCTGCTGCAGTAAGAGCAATGATTTTAACCAATTTCTAATCACTAGCTTTTTTCCTTCTTTCTTTCTTTCTTTTTTTTTTTTT